>CM039506.1:36444657-36501494 GCA_022432975.1 Begonia masoniana
AAAAAAAAAAAAAAATGTATTTCCTTCCGTAGAGAGCCTCGTACGGAGCCATACAAATAGTATCCTGATAACTATTGTTATATGAGAACTCCACCAAAGGTAGATACCTACTCCAGAAACCCTTAAACTCCAGCACACAAGCTCGAAACATATCCTCAAGAATCTGAATAGTCCGCTCAGATTGTCCATCCATCTGAGGATGAAAAGCAGTGCTGAAATTCAACCGAGTCCCTATTGCCGTATGCAAACTCTTCTAAAACTTGGAGGTGAACCTCGGGTCCCTGTCCGATACAATAGCAATAGGCACACTTTAAGGCATCTTATGGGTGCAGGCAACTAAGGCATCTTTTGATGCAGGCAACTAAGGCATCCTATGGGTGCAGGCAACTAAGGAATCTTTCGATGCAGGCAACTAAGGCATCTTTCGATGCAGGCAATTAAGGCATCCTATGGGTGTAGGCAACTAAGGCATCTTTCGATGCAGGCAATTAAGGCATCTAACGATGCAGACAAAACTTATTAGCAAAACTGAGTGTTAGAAACTACATGTGTTAGGGTGTTCGAGCATTGTGTGTTTGTGCATTCATAAATCCCTACTTGATAAGTATTAGGCTTATGTTTTGTTTTCTGTGGTGTAGGTGACAGAGTGTTTACAGGTGAGCTTGATAGCAAGGATCAGGACTAGGAGCAGTCGGAGATCCACGGGGCTCGCCGGTGCAGGCCATTGTCGGGGCGCCTCGATCTGATTCTCGGGGTGTGGTTTGTAGTTGGGATTGAGATTTTGTGGTTGATTTTGTGAGATTTGTTTTGATGTAAATACTAGCGTTTGATTCTGGTGTGAATTGGGTTTTATTTGTGTTTTAAATGCATGTTTTTCAGGTTTACGGATTTAGAAACTTTTAGCCGTTATATTGTCGGTTTTTGTTAAAAATGTCTATACTGTCGGGTTCCCGTTCTCTATTTTTTTTGTTATTCGTTTTAAGTCAATTTTCTAAGATTTTTACGGGACATGGAGTCGGGAGTGTCGGGAACGTGTGGTAAAAATTTTAGAATTTTTGAAGGTGTTTGGCTCTATGAAAAATAGAAAAAAGTGTGGAAAATTCAAAAAAAGTCAAAAATGAGTGTTTTTAGGCTGAAGGGACCCGAGAGGGCCCGATCGATCGGGCTGGGCGCGCGATCGATCGGGCTGGCGCGCAGGGAGCGCGCGCAGCGCTCACGGGCGTGCTGCCTGGGCGCGCGCACGCAGCGCCCAACGCATGTTTTTGAAATTTTTTTTTTCTAAATTCCTATTTCTACTATTTTTGAGACCCACCTTTTTTCGACGTATTTTAAACGTATTTCACGCACGTCTTCCAACATTTTTCGAGGGGTTCGAAAACTCAAAAAAAACCGAGTCTAATAATTGATGTAAATACTAGCGTTTGATTCTGGTGTGAATTGGGTTTCAATTGTGTTTTAAATGCATGTTTTTCAGGTTTTCGGATTTAGAAAATTTTAGCCGTTATATTGTCGGTTTTTGTTAAAAATGTCTATATTGTCGGGTTCCCGCTCTCTATTTTTTTTGTTATCCGTTTTAAGTCAGTTTTCTAAGATTTTTAACGGACATGGAGTCGGAGTGTCGGAACGTGTGTTAAAAATTTTAGAATTTTGGAAATGTTTGGCTCGATGAAAAATGGGAAAAAGTGTGAAAAATTCAAAAAAGTCAAAAATGGGTGTTTTTAGGCCGAAGGGACCCGAGAGGGCCCGATCGATCGGGCTGGGCGCGCGATCGATCGGGCTGGCACGCAGGGAGCACGCGTGGCGCCTAACGCGCGCCCAACACATGTTTTTGAAATTTTTGTTCTAAATTCTTATTTCTACTATGTTTTGACCCGACCTTTTTGGACGTATTTTAAACGTATTTCACGCACGTTTTCCAATATTTTTTGAGGGTTACGTCGTTTTAAATGCGTGATAGCTTAGAAAAGTAGCGCACCGAGCCGGGTCGGGTTCGGGGGTGTTACAGGGAGGGAAAGAGAGAGGCTACTAATCTCTCTCTCTCTCTCTCTCTCTCTCTCTCTTAGTATATATATATTTAAAAAAAAAACAATTCAATAGCTTCTTGAAGAGGCTTCATAAAATAATCTTCTCTCTCTTAGTATATATATATTTAAAAAAAAACAATTCAATAGCTTCTTGAAGAGGCTTCATAAAATAATCTTCCTAAAATACCCTCCATTACTTTCACCAACAATGTAATTCAACTCTCCCAAATTTCATTCACAAGTAATCCAATGCCAAAAAATTTCTTGGCCATCCATTTTTTACTTTTAAACGTAATTTTGCCTTTTTTGACTTTTCTTCATCCATTTCTTTGATTTCCCCATGTTGACATTGTTTTTTGCCTTGAAAATTGACTTTATCAAACTTTCACAAAATGTTGACGATTCAACACTTTTACCACATTTTCTTTCCTTCATTTTTCTTTTCTCCACTTGAATACTTCCTTCAAATCTTTCTACCATTACGTTTCATGCATAAATAATATCTCTCCTTTAATACACTGTCAAGTCTAACTCTAAATTTCATGTACATTAACTAAATTGGAAGGATAAAATTTTTGGGTATCACATGCTGAGTAGCCCGTTGGATCTCTCATGTGAAATTCGTGTCAAGGTGGAGATTGGTAGAATTTGGTGTGACTCAAATTCTAATTAAGCTGAGTTAGGCCCATGTTAGAAATCTCATTAAGGTTTTGTTTTCTCTATAAATTCATGTAAGTTAGAGTCGCAAAATTTGCAGTTGTATTTTCAATTTTCATAGTAGATTTGTTCATTTGTCCATGATTTTTTCCCTTCTAGGGTTTTTTCACGTAAATTCGGTGTCTATTATTTTTTCATTTTCTTTTTCGATTTTTCATTTGGTTTTTCAACAAGTTGGAGAGATATGCATAAATTAATTTATATTCACATAAGCTAGGCACCAAAACACTTTCTTTTCAGGGTCTAGTACAAATACAATTCTTGGAAAGTCAGCCTGAGAGCGGCTCGTCAGATAAGATTTGTGTTAACACAAAACATTTGATAAATTTTGGGCTGTCAGTGCCGCAAGCCGGTTGTGGGCGCTTAGTGTAGACCAAGCATGAAATTCTCAAAAACTCTTTTTTAGTAAAATTTGTTTGTTTCATTCCTCCTCTCAACAACACAATCCGATGTTGATACTTATAAATACATCACGTACTAGAAATGGAGTTTTATAGACTGAAATGACGTTCCACTTTTGTTATCAAACAAGCTGACACATTCGGATGCAATAAAACAACATGAAATTATTGAATTTAAAAAAAAAACTGTACTTGAATTGTATCATTGATATATAACAAAGCAAGAATCTTTGTGGTATTAATGCTTTTTGAAAAAAATGTGCTTTAAAATTAGAATTGGTTTTTGTCCAAATTTGATATTTACATTTTCAAATTGATTTCTGTGCATCATCAAAACTTGCATAGATAGATCTTCCCCATGATTTTAATGTTTATATGAGTGGAGAGAATTAAAACATTCCATAAATAGCAAATATTAAATAATTTATATCTGTCTCATAATACATAAATAATGAAAACAAGCATTTTTTCTACTAAGAAAAGGGGGAATACCCGAATACAATATCAATCCTCTGGAATAAAAAAAATATAGAACAATAAATGGCAAAAATGACATTATCTCCACAATGGAAATAGTAAAATTTGTATATCATAATGCTCACAGAGGGGTAGAAGAACAAACCAAGCTCAAGGGGTAGAGGCTGACGGTGGGGGAGTCAGAAAGGGAAATGAAGATGGGATTGTGGGGATGTTTAAGGGCATGTTTGGCACTGGAAGAGGAGGCAAGGTTACTATTGGAAGAGTGTTTGGGACGGTGGGCATGCTTGGTAATGGAGGAAGTGAAGTGGGCATTGGCAAAGAAGGCTGAGGTAAGTTAGGAATGGAAGGAAAAGCCATTCCAGGCATCGACGGCAAAGGCGGCAGCCCTGATGGAATAGGCAATGTTGGCACCACCGGAACGATAGGTGTCATTGTCTGGAGGAGATTACGAGCGGCGAGGCTAGAGCTGATGCCCGAAAGCATAAGAGCAAGAACCAAGACTACGTGGAAGAACTTGGGTGAGGCCATTTTCCTAATTTTATCAAAAGTAAGATCTTTGTGAAGGGAAAAAAGGAATGGTGTTTAAGGATTTGAGATGGAAGAAGAAACTGAACTGATATTGGTTTATATGGATCCCAAGATGTGGAGTGGTCAATTTTAGATGGATTTTGGTGACCATATTTGTGTACAGTTGTCACTATCCTGCATGTTGTTTGAATTAGGGTCACCTTCCCATCTATTTTTCATTAATCAATCTAACGTAAAAAGAAACAGGTCAACATAACAAAGACTTTCTCACCAACCAAACAGGATATCCTCCCTATATTTACAACCTATAAAGACCCTTCAAAAAACATCACACCAAAACACAGAAAACCAATTTCTATTTCCTCCTTAAAACTTCACCATGGCTAATAATCTGATCTCTTCACTGATCATAGCCACTCTGTTCGTCCTTGCCACCAACCTACTGCCGATTGAAGCTCGCAGTCTGTCCGAGAAAGAGCTGCCGGAGATACCCACAATTCCGGAGCCGGAACTACCAACAACACTTCCCCACTTCCCCACTTCCCCACTTCCCCACTTCCCCACTTCCCCACTTCCCCACTTCCCCACTTCCCCACTTCCCCACTTCCCCACTTCCCCACTTCCCCACTTCCCCACTTCCCCACTTCCCCACTTCCCCACTTCCCCACTTCCCCACTTCCCCACTTCCCCACTTCCCCACTTCCCCACTTCCCCACTTCCCCACTTCCCCACTTCCCCACTTCCCCACTTCCCCACTTCCCCACTTCCCCACTTCCCCACTTCCCCACTTCCCCACTTCCCCACTTCCCCACTTCCCCACTTCCCCACTTCCCCACTTCCCCACTTCCCCACTTCCCCACTTCCCCACTTCCCCACTTCCCCACTTCCCCACTTCCCCACTTCCCCACTTCCCCACTTCCCCACTTCCCCACTTCCCCACTTCCCCACTTCCCCACTTCCCCACTTCCCCACTTCCCCACTTCCCCACTTCCCCACTTCCCCACTTCCCCACTTCCCCACTTCCCCACTTCCCCACTTCCCCACTTCCCCACTTCCCCACTTCCCCACTTCCCCACTTCCCCACTTCCCCACTTCCCCACTTCCCCACTTCCCCACTTCCCCACTTCCCCACTTCCCCACTTCCCCACTTCCCCACTTCCCCACTTCCCCACTTCCCCACTTCCCCACTTCCCCACTTCCCCACTTCCCCACTTCCCCACTTCCCCACTTCCCCACTTCCCCACTTCCCCACTTCCCCACTTCCCCACTTCCCCACTTCCCCACTTCCCCACTTCCCCACTTCCCCACTTCCCCACTTCCCCACTTCCCCACTTCCCCACTTCCCCACTTCCCCACTTCCCCACTTCCCCACTTCCCCACTTCCCCACTTCCCCACTTCCCCACTTCCCCACTTCCCCACTTCCCCACTTCCCCACTTCCCCACTTCCCCACTTCCCCACTTCCCCACTTCCCCACTTCCCCACTTCCCCACTTCCCCACTTCCCCACTGTTGATTTTCTTTTTCTTTTTTTAATTATTAAGTAAGGTGGCTATAATATGGTATATTAACAACAGAAACTACATAAATATATATAAATAAAATCTATTTTACATGTGGCAATAAATCATGATCGGGTAGCAGATTCAAAGTTGTAGAACGGTTCATTTAAGCATAGAAATGTTGTTATTCCTCACAAAACTCTCTCATCCAGGGCAAAGCAACCAATGGGTTGGGGCGACAATTCCAACCCCATGGATCGGGGCACAGAAATGGAGATTTTATTAAACTCTCTTCAAATTGGTTCTTATTCTTGATATTAGACTCATTCATTATTTTAAGAGCTTTAGATGGTTACTAATAATAGCATTGATATAGGTTAAGAAGACTTTCTGAGTTAAAACATATTCTTGAAAATGTTATTCTCAACCATAAGAAGAGTCATGTCGAGGTATGAGTCTCTTTTATTATATTCTATTACGCATACATGGTTTCTAATATTGTATTTTGTATATACCACACAAAACTAAGACATGTAATATTTTATGGCATGTTTTTTTATATATGTACAATGATTTTACATCTTTATGTTTAACATACATGACATTAATTCATTTACCGATCATGCTCATTGAATTTATTGGATGCATAATTGTTGATATGCCTTGGGTCCTGCAAATGGAAAGTTAACAGAGTGTTCGGCACTCATTCGGTGAAGCCGAAGAGCACCTAAAAAACAACAGCATTATTTTCACAAACATGAACAAAAAACATGCGAATTATGTGCGGAAATGGAAGCGTAAAAATAAACAAACCAGTGAAGATGAGTGATGTTCAGACAGCGACGAAAATGAAGAAGACACGAAAATTGAATTGTAGAGAAACCCGTGGCTAGTTCGAGAGCAACCTAGAGCACTTTCGGGTAATGACACTTTCCGATGAGAGTGTCAACAACACTTGGACTATGGATTCCAACCTTCTACTACCTTCCAACCCAAAGAGGAACTGGAGAGAAGAATGGCCTAAGATCCATCAATCAACCAAATAACTTGGCAAAAATATGAACCACTCGGTGCTACGCACCAAGGCTCTCGGAAGATTAACTTCTAAATTTTCAATTGATCAAAGACCTTTACAATGCTTCAAAAGTGAGTTTAAATAACAAGGAACATTTGGAGATGAAAAACCAGAAAAGGAAAAACAGAATTTAGCTGTTCGGAAAATTAGCCGTTGGAGCGTCGTTGCCTCGGCCACGTATGCACTGCTGTCTTGCTGGTGCGCTTTCTTCGGCGCTGATTCTGTGTGTGCCTAGGTGCGCATGCCACTTGCTGTCCTCTTGATGTGCCCTGGGGTCCGAGACCCGAGCTCAAGTTGAGGTACGTCTTCTAACCAATTTATGGCCTAATTTGTTTGCTAGTTTTATAGGTGACAACCCATTAAATTGAAGCGAGAATTTGTCTTCCATTAGACAATTTATGTATTTCAATTTTCTTTATTTTGTTGGCAAAACTTTAGCCATTTCATTTAAATTGTTTTGGCAAAATTTAGCCTTATATTTGTTTAGCATGCAAGTAGGATTAGTTGCATATAGGTTGGCTACGGATCAAGGTTGGTGCATGGAGTTGGCATTTTATCAAACAGCTGGCGTGCACAGCAAAATGCAATAGCAGTGCGCACACGAGGAGGCAACAGCCTGCGGGGCAGCAAGGCACATCCAGAAAGTGGGGACGCGCGCACGAATGAGCAATGGCATGCTTGCAAGATGAAGGCATGGCGCACAAGGAAGACACCGTAGTGATGGTATGCGTGACAGAGCGATGATTGGCCCGACGTCGAGAAGGATAGCGCGCATCGCCAAGCATTTGATCACCATTGGCGTGCGACAGACAGAAGATGGCACACGACAAACAGACGAAGACCCAACAATATCACGTACGGTAGCGGTGCGTGCGTGTAACGACTGACCAGGTTCCCCTGGCCCAGCCGTGCAGTCCGCACCACAGGCCTAGGCACTGCCACATGGCAGCTACATAGGCCCACCACGAGTAGCTCAAGTGGTACCAGAGATGGTGAACCCTTTGTTATGTAGACCTGGGAGCCAGGGTTCGAATCTTTGGGAAGGCAAACCAGGTGGTGGGAGAAGATCGTGAGTACACGTGGTGGGCCTGTGTGGCTGCCATGTGGCAGTGCCTGGGCCTGTGGTGCCGACTGCACGGCTGGGCCAGGGGAACCTGGTCAGTCGTTACAGTGCGCGTGTACAGTAACCGCGCCAGTGGCTACTTTCCAACGGCTATTTTTTTGGTTATTTTTCTTCCTTCTTCCTTCGAGCTCCTTCCTTCCTCTATTTAAGGATGAGCCGATCCATTATAAAAGTTTAGTCAATAGAATCAATATTTGGAAAATAGTGAAGTGTATCTTCATCTTCAGAGGACCTCAGTGGGTTTCTCTCTCGGTGGTCATCCTCGGTGGGATGAATTCACCACATTGCTCTTCTTGCTTGATGGTTGCTTGGAGGTGTTCTTATCCATCCTTCTCTTCTCTCTCTCACGAGTTGGAATTTGGAAGAAGGTTGGAGAAACCCTTCCCCTTACGCCGTGAACTCCTTTGGCAATGAGGGACTTCTTCACCCAAGGCACTAAGTTGCTATTTTGGTCGGCCATGGGGCTTCGCCTTTCATGCTCCCTACCTCTTCTAAGGGCGAAACAGCGCACACAAGGTAGTTCCAAGTGCTGGAGCACTCTTCCCCTTAGAAGAGTTCTTTTTCCGTAAAGGACTAGACCATCCTGTCAGGCTGGCATAGGTTCCTTTCGCCATTTTTGGTTTTCCACACATTCTGTTTTTTTTTTTTACGTTATTTCTGCTCTGCTGGGAGAATCTTCGGAACGGTTGACTGAGAGCGCTTATGTGTTTGTTTCCTTTGTGTTTGTCGCATCTTTCTGTGTGTTTGCATGTCACCATCATCTTCATATTTTAACGTTCATTTCTTGCATGTTTTCTCTGTTGTCATGCCCATATTTTGTGTCCATTCACTTCCATCATTTTTATCTTCCGCATTGCATTGAGTCCAGCCTCATGCCGAGGTCGTGGCATAACACCTCTCATTGGCGCACTACTGCTCAGTGCTGGACTGTGCACGTTATGGGCTTCCTTCATGCGCGCGCTAGTGCGCCTGATGCTAAGCGCTGGCCTTCTTTCGTGCACGCGCCAGTGCACCTAATGCCCTCTCTCGTGCGCATGCCCTGCCTGCCATGGTCCTGCTGTGCACGCCAACTGTGTTGACACCTTCATGCTGTGCGCGCCGTTCCCTAACACGTCCCTTGTTATGCGCGCCATCTTGAACACTAAGTGTGTCATTTCTTCAATCTGTGCGAGCCATTCCTTTTCCATGTCCATCCTTCGTTCAAGCCATGCGTCAATGCTCCTAATCCATGCTTTAAGATGGTATTTTTCTATAAAATTGACAAACTGATTAGATGAAGAATTGGTTAATTTGCGTACCTCGATTTGTGATTGTCCGATAGGAGCCCGTGACACATCATCCTATTCAGGTGGATTGAGGATTTGTCCTCAAATCCAGAGGCTTGCCAGTCTCGAAAATGCCTTAATGGTGGAGCTTTACTTTCACGTAGACACCAACCTATTTACCTACAAGCTGAATGAAAAAGGTTAGAAATAAAATTCGGTCATGGGTCATGCCGGTTTCGGGCTATGGTTTCCCATAGCATATCATCCTCTAGGGGCGGTTGAAGATTTGACCTCAAATTTGAAAGGTTGCCTCCTTTCATTATTTCTTCTCCTTTTCCTAGATCAAAAGGATATGTGATCAAACAATGATCTTGATCATTGAGACCTACAAAAAAACATATAAACATTTAAAGGGTCGGGCCATGGAGTTGGCCGTTGATGATGGCTTGTTTGATCATCCATAAGTAAGATCCTGGGAACATTGTCCATAGGTGATAAGGAAGTCCGATTTTTCTTGGAATTGTTATTCAAAAATAAATTTCTCTTCAAGAATCCTAAATGATGTTGTCCAAATGCATCAATGTGAAAATGATCCTTGTTCAAGAGGCTTATCCAATCAACTTGCTTGACAAATATTACCTCCATCCCTAGATAAGGATTTTCATTGGAAGGTGGTTTACAAATTTCTATGTAGTCAAGGACAAGATGATTTCTTCTCTTTGAACATGAACTTTCTCTTCATGCTCATTTCCTTGGTCCAAAATGTATGACTCCTTTATAGCATAAAATTCTTCATTATCTTTGGGAAGTCCTTCAAAGCGCTCAATAATCTCAAGTTCATTTTTGAAGTTGGAATCTTCAATCTCCTTTGGATCTTTTAAATCCATTTGCTCTTCATGAGAGAGAACCATCACTACATCCTCTTTTGGCCAAATATCTTCTTCAACTAATTGCCCATTAATTTCGAGCAATGGACCTCCTTTGGATCTTTTAAATCCATTTGCTCTTCATGAGAGAGAACCATCACTACATCCTCTTTTGGCCAAATATCTTCTTCAACTAATTGCCCATTAATTTCGAGCAATGGACCTCCTTTGGATCTTTTAAATCCATTTGCTCTTCATGAGAGAGAACCATCACTACATCCTCTTTTGGCCAAATATCTCTTCAACTAATTGCCCATTAATTTCGAGCAATGGACCTCCTTTGGATCTTTTAAATCCATTTGCTCTTCATGAGAGAGAACCATCACTACATCCTCTTTTGGCCAAATATCTTCTTCAACTAATTGCCCATTAATTTCGAGCAATGGACCTCCTTTGGATCTTTTAAATCCATTTGCTCTTCATGAGAGAGAACCATCACTACATCCTCTTTTGGCCAAATATCTTCTTCAACTAATTGCCCATTAATTTCGAGCAATGGACCTCCTTTGGATCTTTTAAATCCATTTGCTCTTCATGAGAGAGAACCATCACTACATCCTCTTTTGGCCAAATATCTTCTTCAACTAATTGCCCATTAATTTCGAGCAATGGACCTTCCTCGGGATAGCAGATTTCTTCTCCTAGTACTTCATCCTCATTTTCCCCTAAGCTATGAGATTCCTCCATAAACTTTTCTTGGGCTTGTGCTTGAAAGTGGGTAGGTTGGGTTGTACTTTGAGAATTTAGTGGGGAATTTGACTTAAACCTAAAATCATGTGCTGGCTCTTGTTCATAAGGTAATGGAAAATTCCTTTCTCATTAGCATCTCCATAAACCACATGTACAAATTTCAACCTCCCCATTTCTACTTCTTTCGGCCACTAAATTTTTCCATCAATATTTAGCATACCTAGTAAATTCTCTAGAGACCATTAAAATTTTTGCCCCATCTGAGAGAATATCATCACTAAAATATAAATTAAACATTTTAATCCAAGAATGATATTCTTCACTATCATCGGAGCCTCTAAAGGTAGAGATGTATGGATTATCAAATTCGTTTTCCAAAGTGTCTTCCTTTGGAAATTTACCTTTAAATGTTGGGAAAATCTTTTTCTTCCTAAGGTGATACCTATTTTCATAAGGACCTCGATATTTCCTTTGCATTCTTGGCAACAACTCCCTTTTCATTAAATTCTTCATCCCTTTCCAATTTCTAACTTCATCCTTGCCATTTCTTCTTTTCTTTCCTAAAAGATCATCTCACCAATCCTTAGCATAACCTGTTAATTTCTTAGAGGCAATCCTGATCTTTCCTTTTTCCGAATAATCCTCATAATTGAAGTAATCTTCCACTATTTCAATCCAAGAATAATATTCGTCCTTATCCATGGATCAGTACAAAAACAGCAACAATGATACTAAATAACTAGAATTAAAGATGCAATTGGTCTTCACAGTTCAGGTCCAAATATTATAACAAATACGCGCTAAGACAATCAATGAAAAAAAATAGAGGTAATAGAAACCAGAAAAACAGATTTTGAGAATCACAATATTCCAAGATTTTAACAGAACATCGCAGCTAAGCTTCACAACCGAAATATGCTCAACGATGTAGATAAAAGCTGATGCTAAAGTGAGATGTTTTTGGGTAATTAATTAGCTACTAACATGAGAAAATTATTGGGTAATAAAATAGAAACAACGTATTGATTTGCATGAGAAATACTATCAGTTAAGGAACGAAATTATAGCTCATGCAATCGCTAAAACCATCCATGCAATATTTCAGAACACAAAAACTAACTCCATAAACGATCATGCTGAGTAATTAAACAAGAAATTAGCTCATGTAAACGTAGAAATATTTTGGGCAACAAAACAGAAACTAAACACAAGAAAACAGAAACAAGAATACGACTGAAAAATAGGAAACAAAACAAAATTTTATTAACGAAAATATCCACACATACTGGTTAATTTAAGTAAACTGGTAGCTCTTGCAACATGGTTATTTTGGTTAACAAAGACAGAACACAAGATGATTGTGCAAGAGAATTACCTTTCGGTTACGTGAAGATGACATAATACTAACCTCATGCAAACGTAGGCTAACTTGATCAAAACAATTAGGTTGAAAGGAAACTTCAACTTACAGTGCACAATCTTGGCTTATAAATCAAACAAAACACTACTAACAAACAGAATATTGTAGCCAAGGAAAGATAAAAAAAAAAAAAAACAAAGGAAAACACAATCCAAAAATTAGTAAGCCTTGGTGTAAAAATAAATTGAAACATAAATTTTGATTTTGGTTTTAAAAGAAAAATCCAATCTACATAACCCAAATTCTTTTCACAAACTCAGATTATTATCATTGAATAAAACATTAGTTTGATGCAATAGTTGAACAACAAGCAGAATATCATAATAGAATCCAAGAGAACAGTTTAAATATCAAAGTAGAATATTAGTTCTCGATTTAGCTCCACAATTATTAATTTGATCACCAAATGAACTAGATTAATCCTCAATAATCTAACCAAGATACCAATCAAAATCTTGCAGCAACTCAATAAAACACAGTTTGATCAACTAAAACAGAACATTAACAAGAATCACGAGAAAATAGTTTTGGATAACAAAACAGAGACAGGTAGCCAATGGATATTCATTGAGGTTCATGTTTTATGCTTCAAAGACTCAACACACTTTCTGAAAAACTAAACAGAATAACATGAAGATCAATAAGGGAGAAACATCATCAATTAAGCAAGCAGAACAAAAATAGAAAAAACATAACAAAGACAACAAAGAAGATAAACACAAAAACACGACAGAAAATATCTCGAAGAAGAATAGAAAACAAAAACAGAAATGAAAACAGAAACATTAGAACAATATTTTGTTAACGGTAATATCCCTGCATGCTGATTATTTAAACAAAATGATAGTTCATGTGACATGGGTAATTTTGGTTAACAAAATAGAAACGGAAACAGACACAACAAAATATAAACAGAGAAGAACAGAGAATGCAAATAACAGAACATAAAAACAACACAGGAGCAATTCGGCTCTAATACCAGATGATTTGCCTTGGATCCTGCAAATGGAAAGTTAACAGAGTGTTTGGCACTCATTCGGTGAAGCCGAAGAGCACCCGAAAAACAACAACATTATCTTCACAAACATGAACAAAAAACATGTGAATTATGCGAAAAAATGGAAGCATAAAAATAAACAAACCAGTGGAGATGGGTGATGTTAAGACAACAATGAAAATGAAGAAGAAATAAAAATTGAATTGCAGAAAAACCCATGGCTGGTTCGAAAGGAACCTAGAGCACTTTCTGGTAATGACACTTTCCGATGAGAGTGTCAACAATACTTGGGCTATGGATTCCAACCTTCTATTACCTTCCAACTCAAAGAGGAGCTGGAGAGAAGGATGACCTAAGATCCAGCAATCAACACAATAATTTGACAGAAATATGAACCACTCGGTGCTACGCACCGAGGCTCTCGGAATCCACCGAGATTACGAGGAGGAACTCCATGTTATAAAGATTAACTTCTAAATTTTCAATTGATCAAAGGTCCTTTACAATGCTTCAGAATTGAGTTTAAATAGCAAGGAACGTTCAGAGATGAAAAACCAGAAAAGAAAAAACAGAATTTAGCCGTTGAGAAAATTAACCGTTAGAGCGTCATTGCCTCGGCCACATATGCGCTGCTGTCTTGATAGCACGCTATCTTCGGTGCTGATTTTTGCGCCCAGGTGCACGCGCCACTCGCTGTCCTCTCATTCACTCATTGCTGCTCGGTGCTTGACTGTGTGCGTTCTGGGCTTCCTTCGTGCGCGCGCCAGTGCATCTGATGTTGAGCGCTGGCTTTCCTTTGTGCACGCGCCTGACGCCCTCTCTCGTGCGCTCGCCCTGCTTGCCATGGTCCTGCTGTGCGTGCCAACTGTGCCCACACCGTCATGATGTGTGCGCCGCCCTCGAACACGTCCCGTGCTGCGCACGCCATCTTGAACACCAAGTGTGCCAGTTCTCAATCTGTGACCGCCATTCCTTTGCCATGTGCGTCCATCCTTCAATCCATACGTCAATGCTCCCAATCCATGCTTTAAGATGGTCTTTTCTAGTAAAATTTATAAGGTTAGACGAAGAATTGGTTAATTTACGTACCTTGATTTGTGATCGTCTGATAGGAACCCGTGGCACATCAATTTTGGTGATTTGTTTATTGTGCACTACAACTAAGTAACTACATTTATCGGTCATCTCGTGTTGGATATGACATATTAGTATTATAGTTTTAAGTCTAAACTAAAACTTGGTTTTGGTGATGGAATCTCTACAAGGGTCGGATCATTCTACACGACATTTTTGTCTCAGCCTCTCTCCATGTCGTGAAAGTTTGCTTTGGTTAAAAAAGTCGTTGTGCAACAAAAATGAGGGAACCAAATTATAAAATTTTCATAAAAATTTATAGTCATAAAGAAAGGATATGACAACACGCCATGTGAAGGTAGGGAGGGTCTAATAGGGTCCAACCCATACCAGTGGGGGTGTATAATCCCACATTACTTGAAAGAGTAAAAAATACATGGTTTATAAGTGAAGTTCCACTCTCTACCTAATACAACACGTTTTGAGCTAACCCAAAAAATAAATTCTTGTGGGCTCTGGCCAAAAGTGGACAATAGACTCGAGATCACAATACTGCATTTCTAAGGTTATATATTTGATGTACATAAAAATCTCCTTTTTACTTCTGTATTGACATAATAATGTTTTCCCCTCTATCTGTGACTTTTTAGTCGTGTTTGATTTTTATGTATAATCCTGTTATTTCTTTTTAAGTATACTTCTTTGCATTCACATTTAATTGTTACAATTACAGGACGGAGACTTGCCCAAGAGAAGGCAAGATGTTCCATGATGTAATAGGTTACGTGCATAAACTGAGATTTAAATCTACTCAATATATTGAATTTCAAGATTAATACAAGTGAAAAACAATATAAATATTACTCGAATTGTAGTTGTTTTACAATCATAATTTGAATTGAAACTTGTAGTATCCAAAAACCAAAGATTATTGCAGATCATAGAATTCTTTCTATACATACTCCATATTTGAGAGTTTAAGAGTATTAGAAAACACTCTCGATAGAAAAAAAAATTCAAAAAGAAAGATCCAACTAAATTGATCTTGGTCCATGAATTTAAGAAATAGTTAAAATTATTTCAAAAATCCAAGACTCTCTCTTTTAAGTAACGTGAGTTCAAGTGATTTTTGTAATAAATATTACAATCAGAAAATGGAAATGAAGATTGATGAATTTCTTTCTTTGATTCAGCAAAAAATGATTGTCAATTTACAGAGAGCATTACTCTTTATTTATATAATCTCAATGAAAGAACACTGAATAACATAAAGTAATTGTCTTATTTTACACATCAACAAGAGCTAGCTCATTTAACTGCAATACGCTTGAGCATTCATCTTGCATCCATCCTTTATCTTCAATACTCCCTCTAAAGATGGAAAGTAAATATTAAGCACTCCCATCTTGTGTATGAGAAAATGAAAACTAGTAGGATGTAATGCTTTGGTAAAAACATATGCGAGTTGAAATTTGGATGGCACATGAAAGAACTTGATATGACCTGATTGCAATTGTTGTCGAACAACATGGTAGTCTATCTCGATGTGTTTGGTTCTTTCATGAAAAACAAGATTAGGTGTTATATGAAGAACAACTTGATTATCAAAAAACTTCAAGGCTGGCTTGGAAAACTCAATAAGAAAATTCTTTAACAGAACTTGCATCCAAATGAGTTCACAAGTGGTTTGAACAATAGCTCTATATTCCGTTTCAGCGGAAGATTTGGAAAAAAAGTTTGTTGTTTCTTTGACTTCCATGATATTAAAGACTCACAAAGAAACACACAAAATCCACTATTGGATCTTCAAAAATCAGAACATGATGCCCATTCTGAATCAGAGAATGCTTTTAATTGTAAATATGAATGTTTGGAGTAAAATATCCCTTGATATGAAGTACCCTTCCAATATCTAAGAACACGATAAGCTGCCTGTAAATGAGAAACTTGAGGAGCAGCTAAAAATTGACTCAACAACCCACAATATATGATATGTTAATGTAGCACCCGGTTCTATTGAATCAAAATTTAAATTATTATTAATGATGTACTTTTATAGAAGGGTTGGGGGAGTTATTGATTAGGTTAATAAATGACTAGGCAAGGGCAGAAAAGTAATTGGAAATTTAAAAATGGATAACGTATTTAAGGTTAGTAATTTGGGGTTTAGTGCTCGGTAGCCGCCACTAATTCCCTCATTTCTCTCTCGGCCTTCAGCTCTTCAACAGAAAACCTTCGGGCAATTTCCTTCTTACTCGATTCTCCTTCAACCTAGGTAAGCTCTCTTAGTTTGTCTGTGATTTTAACAATTAGATAGCTGAGGGAGTACAATGTGTGAAGTTTCGAGGAATACTGTGAGTGAGTTGAGTTCGGGTTTAGTGTTGAATCGGAAATGCACAATGAACTAAGCTTCCAAACTAGTTTCCCTAGATTCCTGAATAGATTAGAATGAGGCTTAGTAGAAATCTAATTGATATCCTTTCTATGACTTAGGTGAGCAAACTTCTGAAGTAGTTTGAAACCGAGCATTCCCAGGAGAGCCAGGTAAGTAAAGTATTGCTTGCGCCTTCGGGCCTACATCACAAGACAGTAGGGTTTGTGCGTGTTTGTGAACATTTATTTTCAACATGATATGCATCATATTTTAAAGGTACACGAAAATGAATTTGAATGCATATTGGTATGGTAAGGATTGAACATAATGAAACAGCTAAACGAATCAACTTTACTGTTAAGGGAACTAATCCAACCCTTAATGAGACAGTAGATATTTATACTTTGGGAGAGTTGATCCAACTCCCAATTTCACAGGGGGATCTGAACAGTGAATCAGCTTTACTGTTAAGGGAACTAATCCAACCCTTAATGAGACAGTGGATATTTATACTTTGGGAGAGTTGATCCAACTCCCAATTTCACAGGGGGATCTGAACAGAAACGACGCATGAACAACTGAGAGGAGAAAGTAGAAATTGCATGTTTAGGAATTCATGTTTCAGCATTTCATTCTTTTTCATTATTGCTTTGCTTACTTAGCATTAGGCTAATAGATGAGTTTTGTGATGTAGGTGTTTAGGATACTACAGGTGAATTCTCTGAGTTCACTGAGGAATAGGCTGGTTGGAGGAGCACATTCATGTTTCGGCTTGGTAAACTGATGAGGCGGGTTAACTGGTGTCATTGGTCTGAAGGTTTAGTTGGAAATGTTTCAATTTGAGCATGTTGAGTTTTCATAACAGTGGTGATTTCAACAGTAGTGATTTCAATGTTCTGAATACTTTTTCGAGATTTTCCAGTTAATAGTATTCTGTTGGGATTAATGTTGGTGCTCACTGGATTTTTGTAATGTAATGGTTTGAAATGTTTTTGAATGGTCTCAGTGAAGTGGGCAAATTCTTTTATGTAGGTTAAGTTGTTGTTTTGTTGTCTATCGAAAGGTGTAGGTTTAAGTCTATCGGATGATGTCTCAATAAACTCATCGGCAGATGTGTGCTGACGTCATCGGAAGGTGTAGGTTTAAGTCTATCGGATGATGTCTCAGTAAACTCATCGGCAGATGCGTGCTGACGTCATCAGAAGGTGTAGGTTTAAGTCTATCGGATGATGTCTCAGTAAACTCATCGGCAATTGCGTGCTGACGTCATCGGAAGGTGTAGGTTTAAGTCTATCGGATGATGTCTCAGTAAACTCATCGGCAGATGCGTGCTGACGTCATCGGAAGGTGTAGGTTTAAGTCTATCGGATGATGTCTCAGTAAACTCATCGGCAGATGCGTGCTGACGTCATCGGAAGGTGTAGGTTTAAGTCTATCGGATGATGTCTCAGTAAACTCATCGGCAGATGCGTGCTGACGTCATCGGAAGGTGTAGGTTTAAGTCTATCGGATGATGTCTCAGTAAACTCATCGGCAATTGCGTGCTGACGTCATCGGAAGGTGTAGGTTTAAGTCTATCGGATGATGTCTCAGTAAACTCATCGGCAATTGTGTGCTGACGTCATCGGAAGGTGTAGGTTTAAGTCTATCGGATGATGTCTCAGTAAACTCATCGGCAGATGCGTGCTGACGTCATCGGAAGGTGTAGGTTTAAGTCTATCGGATGATGTCTCAGTAAACTCATCGGCAGATGCGTGCTGACGTCATCGGAAGGTGTAGGTTTAAGTCTATCGGATGATGTCTCAGTAAACTCATCGGCAATTGCGTGCTGACGTCATCGGAAGGTGTAGGTTTAAGTCTATCGGATGATGTCTCAGTAAACTCATCGGCAGATGCGTGCTGACGTCATCGGAAGGTGTAGGTTTAAGTCTATCGGATGATGTCTCAGTAAACTCATCGGCAATTGCGTGCTGACGTCATCGGAAGGTGTAGGTTTAAGTCTATCGGATGATGTCTCAGTAAACTCATCGGCAGATGCGTGCTGACGTCATCGGAAGGTGTAGGTTTAAGTCTATCGGATGATGTCTCAGTAAACTCATCGGCAGATGCGTGCTGACGTCATCGGAAGGTGTAGGTTTAAGTCTATCGGATGATGTCTCAGTAAACTCATCGGCAGATGCGTGCTGACGTCATCGGAAGGTGTAGGTTTAAGTCTATCGGATGATGTCTCAGTAAACTCATCGGCAGATGCGTGCTGACGTCATCGGAAGGTGTAGGTTTAAGTCTATCGGATGATGTCTCAGTAAACTCATCGGCAATTGCGTGCTGACGTCATCGGAAGGTGTAGGTTTAAGTCTATCGGATGATGTCTCAGTAAACTCATCGGCAGATGCGTGCTGACGTCATCGGAAGGTGTAGGTTTAAGTCTATCGGATGATGTCTCAGTAAACTCATCGGCAGATGCGTGCTGACGTCATCGGAAGGTGTAGGTTTAAGTCTATCGGATGATGTCTCAGTAAACTCATCGGCAGATGCGTGCTGACGTCATCGGAAGGTGTAGGTTTAAGTCTATCGGATGATGTCTCAGTAAACTCATCGGCAGATGCGTGCTGACGTCATCGGAAGGTGTAGGTTTAAGTCTATCGGATGATGTCTCAGTAAACTCATCGGCAGATGCGTGCTGACGTCATCGGAAGGTGTAGGTTTAAGTCTATCGGATGATGTCTCAGTAAACTCATCGGCAGATGCGTGCTGACGTCATCGGAAGGTGTAGGTTTAAGTCTATCGGATGATGTCTCAGTAAACTCATCGGCAATTGCGTGCTGACGTCATCGGAAGGTGTAGGTTTAAGTCTATCGGATGATGTCTCAGTAAACTCATTTAAAAAAAAAAAAAAAAAAAAAAAAAAAAAAAAAAAAAAAAAAAAAAAAAAAAAAAAAAAAAAAAAAAAAAAAAAAAAAAAAAAAAAAAAAAAAAAAAAAAAAAAAAAAAAAAAAAAAAAAAAAAAAAAAAAAAAAAAAAAAAAAAAAAAAAAAAAAAAAAAAAAAAAAAAAAAAAAAAAAAAAAAAAAAAAAAAAAAAAAAAAAAAAAAAAAAAAAAAAAAAAAAAAAAAAAAAAAAAAAAAAAAAAAAAAAAAAAAAAAAAAAAAAAAAAAAAAAAAAAAAAAAAAAAAAAAAAAAAAAAAAAAAAAAAAAAAAAAAAAAAAAAAAAAAAAAAAAAAAAAAAAAAAAAAAAAAAAAAAAAAAAAAAAAAAAAAAAAAAAAAAAAAAAAAAAAAAAAAAAAAAAAAAAAAAAAAAAAAAAAAAAAAAAAAAAAAAAAAAAAAAAAAAAAAAAAAAAAAAAAAAAAAAAAAAAAAAAAAAAAAAAAAAAAAAAAAAAAAAAAAAAAAAAAAAAAAAAAAAAAAAAAAAAAAAAAAAAAAAAAAAAAAAAAAAAAAAAAAAAAAAAAAAAAAAAAAAAAAAAAAAAAAAAAAAAAAAAAAAAAAAAAAAAAAAAAAAAAAAAAAAAAAAAAAAAAAAAAAAAAAAAAAAAAAAAAAAAAAAAAAAAAAAAAAAAAAAAAAAAAAAAAAAAAAAAAAAAAAAAAAAAAAAAAAAAAAAAAAAAAAAAAAAAAAAAAAAAAAAAAAAAAAAAAAAAAAAAAAAAAAAAAAAAAAAAAAAAAAAAAAAAAAAAAAAAAAAAAAAAAAAAAAAAAAAAAAAAAAAAAAAAAAAAAAAAAAAAAAAAAAAAAAAAAAAAAAAAAAAAAAAAAAAAAAAAAAAAAAAAAAAAAAAAAAAAAAAAAAAAAAAAAAAAAAAAAAAAAAAAAAAAAAAAAAAAAAAAAAAAAAAAAAAAAAAAAAAAAAAAAAAAAAAAAAAAAAAAAAAAAAAAAAAAAAAAAAAAAAAAAAAAAAAAAAAAAAAAAAAAAAAAAAAAAAAAAAAAAAAAAAAAAAAAAAAAAAAAAAAAAAAAAAAAAAAAAAAAAAAAAAAAAAAAAAAAAAAAAAAAAAAAAAAAAAAAAAAAAAAAAAAAAAAAAAAAAAAAAAAAAAAAAAAAAAAAAAAAAAAAAAAAAAAAAAAAAAAAAAAAAAAAAAAAAAAAAAAAAAAAAAAAAAAAAAAAAAAAAAAAAAAAAAAAAAAAAAAAAAAAAAAAAAAAAAAAAAAAAAAAAAAAAAAAAAAAAAAAAAAAAAAAAAAAAAAAAAAAAAAAAAAAAAAAAAAAAAAAAAAAAAAAAAAAAAAAAAAAAAAAAAAAAAAAAAAAAAAAAAAAAAAAAAAAAAAAAAAAAAAAAAAAAAAAAAAAAAAAAAAAAAAAAAAAAAAAAAAAAAAAAAAAAAAAAAAAAAAAAAAAAAAAAAAAAAAAAAAAAAAAAAAAAAAAAAAAAAAAAAAAAAAAAAAAAAAAAAAAAAAAAAAAAAAAAAAAAAAAAAAAAAAAAAAAAAAAAAAAAAAAAAAAAAAAAAAAAAAAAAAAAAAAAAAAAAAAAAAAAAAAAAAAAAAAAAAAAAAAAAAAAAAAAAAAAAAAAAAAAAAAAAAAAAAAAAAAAAAAAAAAAAAAAAAAAAAAAAAAAAAAAAAAAAAAAAAAAAAAAAAAAAAAAAAAAAAAAAAAAAAAAAAAAAAAAAAAAAAAAAAAAAAAAAAAAAAAAAAAAAAAAAAAAAAAAAAAAAAAAAAAAAAAAAAAAAAAAAAAAAAAAAAAAAAAAAAAAAAAAAAAAAAAAAAAAAAAAAAAAAAAAAAAAAAAAAAAAAAAAAAAAAAAAAAAAAAAAAAAAAAAAAAAAAAAAAAAAAAAAAAAAAAAAAAAAAAAAAAAAAAAAAAAATAATCCTACATTAATCAAATACAATTCAATCAAGAAATCATAATGATCACACCAATACCGTAACTATCTTTAGCCTACGCATATTCATGACATTAATTTCAGTGGTCGGGTATTTATCACCTCTCAGTTTCAAAACACCCCAAAAATCAAATAAAGATTAGCCAGAAATTTACAGGCTTTAAGAACAGAAATTAAATGCGCCAACAAAATTGGAAGAAATACGTATAGAATATAATTAAACGAAGAAATTGAAAATAAACATCGGGTAGCCCTAGAAATAAAACTTAGTTCATGGTAAAGAAAATAAAAACAATAATAAATATGATATTCATAAGTAAAAATCGAAGGAAGATAGGAAAACTATTTTGATGTCTCTGAAGAATCGCCCCGCCTCTGGTGTTCTGTGAAAATCGCCTCCTGCTTCTCGCTTGCCAATTCGCCGATTGCCAGAATATATCGAATACCCAATACCTCAGCTCTTTTATCGTAGGTTTTTATTTATTTCTTTTCACTTGATCAATGGTTGAGATTCAATGATGTCTTACTTTGACGGTACAGATTAGAAGCAGCCACCTTTCCAAAATTGAATTCTTGTGGCGATCGATCGCCTGATATGAGCGATCGATAGCCTCTCGTTTCTGTGCTTCGATCGCCAGCAGTCGCATGAAGGAGCGAACGTTCGCCACATCCTCTGGTTTTCTTGCATAATTCTTCTAAAAACTTCGTGTTTTGTGGCGATCGATCGCCTATAGTGAGCGATCAATCGCCACGTCTTCTGTATAATTTCCTCCCGAGTGTAATTCGTGTTCTTATGAGGTGAATGATCGCGGGAAGTATGGCGATCATTCGCCTCCTTGTTTGTCTTCTAAATTCAATTTTTTTCTTTTCTTCTCTTGTTTCTTATTTTATTGCACAACTTCTTCTTTTCTTTCCTCTCCTATTTTTTCAGTAAAGTTTGCTGCACACTCACACAAAACTCATCAAATACGTTCACACACTTGAGAAAAACTTATCAAATCAAATGTAAAAAGTATAAATAAGTGTGTAAAATACACACTTATCACACATCTACCGATCGCAAAACGACAAATCACTTCCTACATCTTCCGATAGATATAATACTCGACATCACCCGGTCACAAAACAACAAATTCCTTTACTTACATCCACCGATGGACAACATCCACCGATAGACGATAACACTCAACATACACCGGTGGACTACAACCACCGATAGACAAAACCCTCGACTTCTACCGATGGACTACATCCACCGATAGATATTACACTCTACATCTACTGATAGACATCATCTATCTATAGATCAAAGATACTCAACATCTACCGATAGACATCATCTACCGATAGATCAGAAACACTCAACAGAAACAGCATAACAAACAATTTCACTCTAAACAAAGAAGACTCCGACTACCAAAAGGACTTGAGCATTTTACTAAAAATCATTCAAAACTACTTAAATCCATGCATTACTCCAAAATTTGGTAAAACAACTATTAAAACCAATAGAGTATCATTATCAGAAAAGTCTCAAAATGTATTCAAAAACATTAAAACTACCACCGTCATAAAAACTCTCAACATACTTAAATTGAATCATGGTTCACTAAACCTTCTCATCCACTGACACCAGTTAAACCGCCCCATCAGTTGCCAGATCGGTGCATGAATGCACCCCTCCAACCTGCCTAGTTCTCAGCAAACTTAGAGAACACACTTGCTGTCACTTCTTTACCTACATCACAAAGCTCATCTATTAGTCCTAATGCTAAGTAAGTAAAGAAATAATGAAATGGAATGCTGAAATAAAATTCCTAGACATGCAGTTTCTACTTTCACATCTCTGCTGCATATGCATTCGTTTCTGGTCTGATCCCCCTGTGAAATTAGGAGTTGGATCACTTCTCCCAAAGTCATACATCCTCTCTCTCGATTAAGAGGCGGATTAGTTCCCTTACTAACTGTTCAGATCCCCCTGTGAAATTGGGAGTTGGATCAGTTTTTCTAAAGTCATACGTCCTCTCTCTCGATTAAGGGGCGGATTAGTTCCCTTAATAACTGTTCTGTTTCAATCAATTCATTCATCGCCATGCCATCATGCATTTAAATTCATTTTCGTGTACTTTTAAAACATGGTACATGACAAACTGAAAACGCACAAACATGTATAAACCTACTGTTTTGTGATGTAGGCCCGAAGACACACACATACTCTACTTACCTGGTCTCTTGGAGATTGTTTGGTTGTAAGCTACGTCGGGAGTCTGCTCACCTATAATCATAAACAGAGCACCGCATTACTAAACTTCATTCTAAACTATTTAGAAATCTTAGAGAAACTAGTTGGAAGTCCTGTTCGTCAAGCGTTCCTGGTTCACCCCAAAACCTGAAACTAACTCACACTCACAGCATTCACGAACACTCCCTACAATCTCTTTGTTATCTAATCACTAAAACAGCAAGTAAAAATGAAACAAAACTCACATAGAATGGAGAAAATTAGAGAGGAAAATGTCGGAAAGAAGTCTGCTGAGCTGAGATGAAAATCAAATGAAGGGAAATGGAAATAGGGTGGCGGCTACTGTGCATTAAACGCAGAACCTCATTCCTTAAATATGTTATCTACTTTATATCTCAATTTACCATTATGCCCTCGCCTAGTCACTCATTAGCCTAATCAGTAATTTCTCTCAATTTCATCTATAAATTATTCACTACTAGTTAACAAAGTAAGTTGGTTCAATGAAACTGGGTGCTACATGGATCATCCAACAATAAGCCATCATTTGTGAGCTTACAATTAGATTTCATTGGAATTGAGAATGGTTTGCACCCCAAGGGACCAGATTCGGCAAGTAATTCTAACTTATAATGCCTCTGATTCAATGTAATACCTTTATTGCTTTTGGCAACCTCTAATCCCAAAAAGAAATAAAGATCTTCTAAGTCCTTCAACTTAAACTTACTACCAAGTAGTTGTTTCATGTGTGCTATATACTGTTGGGAATTCCTTGCAATAATAACATTATCTACATACACCAAAATAGCAGTGAAACATTCTTGTTTTGATTGAATAAACAAAGAATGATCAGAATATGACTGTCAAAAACCAAGATTGATGATTGATGATTGCGTTGGAAAACTTGGACAACCATTTCCTAAAAGACTGTTTTAAACCATTCAAGGACTTGTGCAATTTTCAAACTAAATTATGCTCCCCCTCTCAAGAAACATGTTGTACATAATAGCCTTGTGGTAAAGTCATGTAGACTTCTTCATTCAAATTACTATGTAAAAATGCATTATTCACATCTAATTGTGTTATAAGCAAACCTTTTATAGCTGCAAGGGATAGTAGAATCATTATTGTGACAAATTTTGCTACAGGAGAAAAAGTATCCAAATAATTAACTCCTTATTGTGTAAACCCTTTAGCGACCAATCTTTCTTTGTAATGTTCAATCGTTCCATCAGCATTATACTTAATTTTGTACACCCATTTACAACCAAGGAGATGTTTTCCTCGTGGAAGTTTTTTCAATGTTCATGATATGCCCCAAGGTTGGGTTTATCAACACCTAAGAGCAGCAACACAAAAGTGCTCCTCGGATTTACACCAAGAGTCTTTGGCCGAAGGAGACTCCAACAAGCACAGAATATCTTCTACAAACCAAGTCCAATTAATCTGAAATTTTAACACAAACTAACAAAAAATATGCATGAAATATCGTCAAAATTTCAGCTCCAAAAACAATCAGACCAAAAAGTTATGTAACAAAAAAATAGACAAATTTGCTCCTAGGTAAGCAGTTTTTCTGGGCAGAATAACGTCCCACTTGTAAAATCTATAACTCCCGATTGGATGAACCAAGTTGAGTGAAATTTTAACACGATATACCTTGGGTTGTGAAGAGTGGACACTTAAATTTTCAGAGCAAAAATCACTGGGAAGAAAGAACAGTGGACAGACAACCAATGCTCCTTTGAAAAGAAGGTGTTTTGTACCTTCGATGATAGTTTACTCCACAAATGCAGATTGGCATCACCAAATGGCATGATTTTCCCACCTTTTCTTCAGCTTCCAATCTCTGGTAATGCTGAGGAAAAATGGGTGGATGATGGTTACCAAGTAGTCACAACTTAGTGATGAAGATAGCCTCCATTGCTCGGGTAAGCTCGCCGGGTTTTGCATCAGCAAAAGCACAAAACTTCATTCAAAAAAATGTCCATTACAATGAGAAAATATGTTTAAATATGTTCCAAAAGATGAGCTAGGGTTTGTGCATGAAAGAGATGAAGAACCATCTAGAATGTGGTGAGTTGCTTGGCCACCATTGGTTGGGTACAAGATGTACTTGCAACTTCTCTCTCCCATGATCAAGCTTCCAATTTTACCCTTCAAATAAAGCCTTAATCCTACTTAAACATTCAGCCATGAATGCATGCAAAGAAAATAAATCTAAGTGTCTTGTGCAAGAAATTTAAAAAATTAGTCTCACGGATTACATAATTTGTCAAAGGAGGAAAAACTCTTTCTTCACTTCAAATTTCTGAGGCATGCTCCAAGCTTTGTATGGTGGAGGCTCTTCCTTCCCTTGGGGTTTAGTTCCTCCTTTAAATACCTTGTGATGAGTATCACCTATAAGAAGAATAAACATATTAGTCTAAAAAGGCTAGGGAGTTTTCTCACGGTTTGGTATTGTTCAAAGGGGTTCCATGGCACATCAGATCAAGTAAGATTTTCTCGAGCCCTAAGCTCAACATTCATTTCCTCTTTCCAGTCAGGATATTTCTCAACTTGTAGACAAGACTTAGGTTCAGATTTAGAAGATATAGACAAAATGTAAGCTTTGTAAGAGCTGGACAAACAATGATAAGACAAACTTTTAGATATAGGATATTGACAGCTTGAAATAAATGGATATGAAGAAGATAGAGCAGCAACTAAATAATAATGATAATAAGCTAACTGAGAAGGAGTTTTAGAAACTTGTTTGCATTGACATCGTGGAAGATCAATAATATTTTTATAAGGAACTTAATTATCAAAATAGGATGAGTTGAACATTGTTGAGGAAGCACTTTTGAAATTGGATGAAAAATATCCGCTGAATTTGGAAATGAATTTTCACAGTTTTTGTCTAATTTTGAATTGAAAGGAAACACATTCTCATGAAACACCACATTATGTGAGATCACTATTCTATTTGTCTCCAAATCCAAAATTTTGAAACCTTTGTACCCGATAGGATAACCAAGAAATACTCTTGATTTTGCTCTAGGAGTAAATTTATCTCAAGTGTTGTTCAATGTCGATACAAAACACAAACAACCAAATACTTTGATATGATTGTAAACCGGTGATTTTAAATGTAACTTTTCAAAATGAATTTTGTTTGACAAAATTACAAAAGGAGTCCTATTTATTAGATAAATAGTAGTGTGAACACATTCACCCCAAAACTTAAGGGGAACATGAGATTGAAAAAAGAAGGGAACATGTAACATTTAAGATGAGTTGATGTTTTCTTTCAACAAGTGAATTTTGTTGCAGAGTTTGAACATAATATTTATAATGATTTATTCCATTTTATCATAAAAGGTATTGAGTGAAAACTATGGAGCATTATTTGTCATAATGCTTTTGACAGTAAAATTGAATTGAGTGTCAATGATTAGCATGAACTTGGGGATAATATGAACAAACTTCTGATTTGGAATGAAGTAGATACACCCAAGTGGCTCTACTATGATCATCAATAATGGTTAAAAAATATCAAAAATCATCATGTGTAATTGTATTAAAAGGACCCCATACATAACAATGAATCAATTGAAAGGGTGATTGAAATAGATTATTGTGAGACTCAAAGGGTAAACAATGTTGTTTTGCTAATGGACAAACATGATAAATCGAGTCTTCCACCAAATGTAAATGTAAAATATCCTTTAAAAGATGAATTTTTACATTTGATGGATGTCCTAGCCAACACTGCAAGAGAGAACTTTCAGTAATGCTTAAATTGCATGATGTTTTTGGAAAAGAAAACTGGAATGAAGGAAATTTGGATGTAGTTGTTGCATGATTTTTACTTTGATGGAAAAAATGTACAAGTTTCCAATTTGTTTACCCATACCAATCATTTTGGCTGAGTACTGGTCCTGAATTAAGCAGGAATTAGAGTTGAAAAAATGGAGTAATTTAGAGTAGAAGACAGTGCACTAATAGACAACAAATTATACCGAAAAGATGGAATGTATGGAACATCATGCAGAATCAAGTCATTGTTTATCTTGATAGAACTTATTTGTTCAATTAAAACTATAGAGTTATTAGGAAAAGTGACAAATTTGTTGCTGTACACGATGAGATGTATAAAAAAGACAACGATTAAAACAAACATAGTGATTTGCACCTGTGTCTAATACCCAAGATGTGGCTTTTAAATAATCATATTTCACAGAAGTATTGAAAATAGAAAATATACCTGTGAAATTTGAAATAGAAGGATTGATTAGTAGCTGAGATATCTCCTGAAATAGAATAAGAGTAATGATGTTGTAGCTGAGAACTCAAAGAGCAATCAATTGTTGGCACTGATTAGCAATAAGAGATTGAACAAAACTTGGTTTTGTCGAATCTGCATTTTTCAATTCCACATAGTTCACATCAGCATAATCCTTTCTCAAAATAGTTTTGTCACTCTATTTATATTCAGGAGGATATCCATGTAATTTGTAGCACTTATTAACAATGTGTCCTGTCATTTTACAATGTGTACAAACAGGTCTTTTTCGCTTGCTTTTGTTATAGTTTGGAGGGCCATTTGACACAAAAGTCATTTTCTCATGTCCATCAGTTGAAGTAATGTGGATTATTTTCTATCTTTCTTCTTGAATTATTAAAGAGAATGCCTTACTCAATGAAGGTAAAGGATCCATCATCAATACTTGACTTCTAATTTGTGTGAGTGAATCATTCAATCCCATGAGAAATTGCATAACAAATTCTTAGTGTTGATGTTCTAAACGTAACATTGCACCTCCACATGTACAATGTGGTATAGGTCTCAAATCTTAAAGTTGATTCCATAAGGTCTTAAATTGAGTATAGTAATTGTTAACATCCATTGCTCCTCGTGATAGAGATAGCAGCAGATTTCGAATATGATAAATTTGCGGAGCATTACCTTGATTAAACCTATCGTTTAAATCATTCAAAATTGCTATGAAAGAGTTCAAATAAATTAGATTGTCTACAATCTCCTTGCAAACAGAGTTTAGAATCCAAGACGTCACCATACTATTACACCTATTCCAGCTATTGATTGGAGAATCGTTTGGAGACAGATGCTAAATTGTACCATCGATGAATTGTAGCTTATTTTTAGCAATCAAAGTCATCGTCATGGCACGTTTCCAAGTATGAAAGTTGCATCCATCCTTGGGATGAGAACCAAAACCATACATGGATGATCGGCATTATGTAGAAAGTGTGGAACACTCGAATCTTCAACAGCAAATGTAAATGAAGAAGAGAGATGTGAATTTGTTGTTGTCGCATTTGACTTACCTTTACCCATTGTAGAAAATCAGAGTTTCTTCTCTGATACTGTAATGCCCCCCGAACTCGCCCCGGCTCAGTGCGCTACTTTGTTCGACAATCCCACGTTTAAAACGTAATTTTAAAATAATTTTTTATAAAATTTTTACTCAATTTTTGGGTTTTTTGAACCCTCGAAAAATTGTTGGAAAATGTGCATGAAATATGTGCCAAACGTGTCAGGAAAGGTCGGGTTAAAACTATATTTGAAAGGGGTAAAATTTGAAAATTTTTCAAAGTTGGCACATTTTGCGCGCGCACACACGCTGGGTGCGCGCATCTCCCAGGCAACGTGCGTGCGTCGCGCGCTGCCGCTGCGCGCATCGCACGCGCAGCAACGCACTGCCCGTGATTGATCGGAATTGTGCACCGATCGGTAGTGCGCACTGCTAGGTGCGCACCACGCCCAGCCACTTTCGCACCTAGCGCGCCCCACCTCGGCCACCAGCACCTCTTTCACCATTTTTTTCACTTTTCTTCAAATTTTCTTCAACCAAAACACCTAAAAACTCACCCAAAATTTTCCCGACATTTCCCACTTCCCGACACGAGAAAATCCCAGAAAACACGACTCTAAAACTTTAGCGAAAACGTAAAAATGGGCTAAATTGAACGTTGTTTACTTTACGAAAAACCGAGAACATAAAAGCTAAATTTTCTAAACCAAAATCCTGAAAAATCACACATTTACAAAATGCATTCAAAATCCACTAAAAGACTTAAAATTCCATCACCTATTCACAATACAAATTCACAATTCAAAACATTATTCCAAAAGAGTTATAAAATTCTCATCGTTTACACAAACATAGTTCAAACGAAAATACCAAATCCCACAAACATCCCAGAAGACCATGGTCGAGAAGCCCCGACAATTACCCGCACCAGCATGCCTCATGCATCGCCGACTGCTCCCTAGTCTTGGACTCTCTCATCTAACTCACTTGTGAATACGTCGTCACCTACACCACAGAACACAAAACGTAAGCCTAATGCTTAGCAAGTAGGGAATAATGCAATTCAAAATAATGCATGCTCAACTCAACCCCTAAATGCAGTTTCTACACACTCTGCTCTTTTCGTTTCATTTTCGTTGCGTTTATCTTTCACTTTTATACGTGAATCAAGTAGGCACACGTCCTAACACAATCCTGGACGGCCACACCTTGACCTACAGAGCGAGATTGGAGGCACACATCCTAATACAATCCTGGACGGCCATACCGGATCTCCTCCCACATCGATCATAGAACCCTCAGTGTGCCTTCTAGCACGAGCATATCGAGGCGTTCATACTTATGACACATTACATACTTTTCGCGAGGCGTTCATACTTATGACACATTACATACTTTTCGCATAGCATTTCTCTTAAAATCCCTCTCGGGTTGCTACACACGAGTACTCATTCCCGATAAGGCGATTCTACTCGAAACCAAGTTGCATATCTATTTTCTTATATTCTTACTTTTCAAATTCATAACACAAAACATGCCAAAACTCGTATTTCGTAGTTTAAAACATTATGCAATGCATGACAATACAATGCTCAACCAAAACAACAACCAAACAAACAAACATCCCTACCGTTCCATGGTGTAGTCCCGTAGGCAACAAGAACACTCATCCACTAACTTACCTTATTTCTCGGCACGTATTCAATTACATCAGCTAGGCTACCAGCTCGTTCGTCAACCTAACAAATAGGAAATTCACTTAATAATACTCTAAGAATTCCAAGGAATACTTAACCTAAAACTAACAACACATTTAACTCACTTTAAAGCCTAAAACTCTCAAACCCGATTTTTCCCACAATTTCCATCAACCAACTTCAATCGGCCATAACTTACTCATTTTTCAACGAATTTAGACATGCCACCTCATTCCGTAAACCTCTACACGTCTACTATGCATTGAAACAATCAAATTGAACAACCAAACAACTTGGCCAATCGGAAATTACCAAAACAGAACCGGTGAACATTGTTTCAAAAACTGGTTTTTCACAAACTCACATCCAATCTCTAATCTAACTACCTAAACACCCTATACCAACCTATCCTAAGTTTAAACCATCAAAATAGGAAGAAAACTAGCCAACTAATGGGAATTTTCAGACCACTCAATTAGGGTTTCCCAAACCCTAACCAAACTTCATAAAAACTCAACTGAAACCTTAAAAACTTGCACTAGATTGCATCAAACTCAAAACCCAACTAAAGCATACCTTAAATCTTGCAAAACTTTCACCAAATGAAGCTTGAATTTCCAGCAATGGAGGAGAGCTAGGGAAATCGTGGAAGAGGGAGAGGAAAGCAAATGAGGATTGCCCTTTTTACTCCTCCACTTTCCCTCATTTAAAACGCCCTTTCTTCCTCTTTTAAATTTTTCCACAAAACATTTAGAAATTAAAAACAAACGTCCCCTTGCATTCTCATTCAATCCAACATGTATGCATCCTCCCTTAACTCACATTCACTTCCCTTTTCTTTCTATTGGATCATACATTCTTTTGACTTTTCAACACTTGTTTTTGTTTTCCTTTAACCACTCTTCCTTTGATCACTCTCCACTCAAAAGCTTAAAGAAAGAAATACTAAAATTAACTTTAAGCTCCTATAAAACATCTAGTCTAAGAGCTACGTACGTTAAGGGAAAAGTTTCCGGGTGTTACAATCCACCCTCCTTACAAAAAATTTTTCCTCAAAATTTGCGTACCTGAAGAGTTCAGGATAGCGTTCCATCATATTCTGTTGCCGCTCCCACGTTGTCTCCTTAACATTGTGGTTACGCTACATCACCTTCACCAGTGGAATATCCTTGTTGCGTAACGTCTTCACTGCATAATCCAAGATTTCTACCTGTTTCTCCTCATATGACAGCGTAGGGTTCACCTTAATATCCTGCTGCACTACGACGTATGATAGATCTCTTAGGCATTTCCTCAGCATCGAGACATGGAACACATTATGCACTCCCTCCATCGAAGCTGGCAGCTCTAACTGGTATGCTGTCTTTCCAACTCTCTTCGTGATCGAGAACAGTCCAACGTACCTTGGGTTCAACTTACCTCTCTTCCCGAACCTCATCACACCCTTGAACGGCAAAATCTTCAAAAAGACCTCGTCTCCTACAACAAATTCTAGCTCCCGCCTCCTTCCATCGGCGTAACTCTTTTGCCGACTCTGAGCTGTCAGAATACGCTGTCGAATAAATTTAATCTTGTCTGTAGTTTGCTGCACGATTTCAGGTCCAATCAAACTGACTTCTCCGACTTCATCCCAATAAAGCGGCGATCTACATTTCCTCTCGTATACAGCCTCGTATGGAGTCATACCAATAGTATCTTAATAACTGTTATTATACAAGAATTCCACCAAAGGCAAATACCTGCTCCAGGAACCCTGAAACTCCAGCACACAAGCTCGAAGCATATCCTCAAGAATCTGAATGGTCCGTTCAGACTGTCCATCTATTTGAGGATGAAATGCTGTACTAAGTTCAACCGAGTCCCCATCGCCTTATGCAGACTCTTCCAAAACTTGGATGTAAACCTCGGGTCCCTATCTGATACTATAGAAGTCGGTACACCGTGCAATCTCAAAATCTCCTGCATGTACAGCTCAGCGAACTGATCCATATTAAACGTCATTTTCACCGGCAAAAAATTGGCTAACTTGGTTAAGCGATCCACAATCACTCATATACCATCAAATCGTCTCGTCGTCTTAGGCAATCCAAAAACAAAATCCATCGAAATTTGGTCTCATTTCCACTCAGGAACCAGCAATGGCTACAACTTCTCGGTAGGTCTCTGATGTTCTACCTTAACCTGTTGACAGACCAAGCATGATTCCACATACTCTGCTTCAGATTTCTTCATGCTAGGCCACCAATAATACTACTTGAGGTCTTTGTACATCTTCGTACTGCTAGGGTGAACAGAAAACCTCGAAGAATGCACTTCAGCTAAAATCTCCTTCTGAAGTTGCTCATTGCTTGGAACATACCATCGGTATCGGAACTTCAAAATTCCATCGTTCGAGTAGCTAAACTCAGTCCTGTCATCTGACACCATACTTAGCTTGAACTTATTGTACTCGGGGTCATCCTGCTGAGCTTCCCTAATTTTCTCCAAAATCGTAGGCTTAAGAGACAAAGCTGACAACACTGCAGTTACGTTTGAAATCAACTCCAAATCAACTCTCTGAAATTCCGTACCCAACTCCCTGGACATCTCAGCCTTCATTGCAGAAACGGATGTCGACACATGGCTTAACGCATCTGCCAAACCTTACCGGGGTAGTATTTAATCTCCAAATCGTAGTCCTTTACGAAATTTAACCACCGCCGCTGCCTCATATTCAACTCCTTTTGAATGAAGATATACTTTAGACTTTTGTGATCTGAGTATATCTCACATTGCTGACCATACAAATAATGCCTCCAGATTTTCAAAGCAAAGACCACTGCTGCTAACTCCAAATCATGGGTAGGATAATTCTTCTCATACGACTTCAATTGCCTGGAAGCATAGGGAATCACCTTATTATTCTGCATCAATACACAACCCAATCTAATCCGAGAGGCAACACAATAAATACTGACTTTCTCCTCAGCTACTGGCAACGTCAACACTGGAGCTGTAGTCAGCTTCTGCTTCAACATCTGAAAACTAAGCTCACACTCTTCAGACCAATCATACTTCACCTCTTTTCTTGTCAGCCGAGTAAGGGGTGCTACTATCTGGCTGAGGTCATTCTCTAATCGACTGAATCTTGGCTGGATCCACTGATATTACTCCACTGGATATGACATGACAAAGAAAGTGCACCTTATCCAATCGAAACTCGAACTTTGAAAATTTTGCATACAGTTGATGCCGCTTTAAAGTCTCCAAAACTATCCTCAGATGCTCCTTATGCTCATCTTCATCACAGGAATATACTAGAATATCGTCGATAAACACAATTACAAATTTGTCGAGATACTCCTTAAATACCCGATTCATCAGATCCATGAACGCAGCTGGAGCGTTAGTTAATCCGAACGACATAACCAAAAACTCATAATGTCCGTATCTCATCCGGAAAGCTATCTTCGGGATATCTTGCGATCTAACCTTCAACTGGTAATACCCCGATCTCAAATCTCTCTTCGAGAAAATCTGATCAAATAAATCATCAATCCTTGGCAACGGATACTTGTTTTTTATAGTCAGCTTATTCAACTCCCAGTAATCAATGCACATTCTGAGTGACCCGTTCTTCTTCTTCACAAATAAAACTGGTGCTCCCCACGGCGAAAAACTAGGGTGTATGAACCCCTTATCTACCAGTTCCTCCAATTGCTTCTTCAATTCTTTTAATTCAAGTGGAGCTAACCTGTAAGGATTCTTTGACACCGGCTCTGCTCCAGGATAGGTATCAATAACTAACTCGATTTTCCGGTCTGGAGGTAGACTAGGCAAAGCATCCAAGAACACCTCAAGAAAATCACAAACTACAGATATATCTTGTGGTTTAACCTCTACCTGAAACTGAGAATCAACTACAGTAGCAAGAAAACAAACGAACTCACCTTGGCGCCATAACAGAAAGCTTCCTTACATTCCTCAAAGCTTGCAATGCATAAATCTCCCTATTCGGGGGCTGAAAATTAACTGTTCCTGCTCGGCAATCAATGGTTGCATAATGGCAAAAAAGCCAATCCATACCGAGTATCACATCATACCCAGTTATCCCCATCACGATCAAATTGGTGGAACCATCTTCCTTCTGACCGATATCAAACTATTAGGTACCATTTGATCTGAATGTAAACACTCGCCAGACGGTAACTTCACATCACACACACATCCAGCTGGTTTCACTTCCAAGTTTACTTTAACTATAAAAGCGGTTGCCACAAAGGAATGCGACGCACCCGAATCAATCAATGTAAATGCAAGCACGGAATTGACAAATACAATACCTGAGATCACGGAGGGTCTCTCTTCACTATCCGGCTCGATCATAGCGAAGATCCTGGGTGTAGCCTTTGATGGTCCCTTCTTTGTTGCTGGGCAGTCCTTCGCTAAGTGTCCAGGCTCATTGCACTTAAAACATCGATTAACTCTTGGTTTTGGGCAATCCCAAAAAAGATGGCCAGACTCGAAGCAATTAAAACACTTGCCTGCATACTGTCCGCACTCTCCTGAATGAGACTTCAAACGCTTCGGGCATTGTGGAAACCATCTCTTTGGTTGCTGTTGCGGCTTCTTCCTTCCTCTCTGCTCATTCAGGTTTCCTCTTGACCTCTTCGTTCCCTGAAACTGTGATGACGATCCACCTCTGCTCATCTGGCCTGTAATTTCTTTGAACATTCTTTTCGGGGCTTCAACTGGTTTGACACATTTATCATCAGCCTCCTCCACCTCCAAGGCTTTAGCCACCACTCTCGTAAACGATACTCCTTTATTTCCAAAAGTCTTTATTAACTTATAAATCTCCAGCTTCAGGCCCTGCACAAACTAGAGTATTTTATCCTTCTCTCGGCTCATCAAATGGCTAGCAAACCGTGACAGAGACCTGAACTGCTTGATATACTCCCCAACTGATCCGATTTGCTTTAGCTATAAGAACTCTAGTCTCTTGGCAGCTTGAACGGTCTTGTTGTAGTACTTATCATAGAACAAATCCTTAAACTCCTTCCAGGTTAAACCCTGCGCACCAGTGGTAGCCTCCACTGTCCCCCACCAGCTTTGGGCATCGTTAACTAAATGGAAAGTGGCACACTTCACCTTATTCCCTTCCTCCACATCAGCATATTTGAACATGTTCTCTATCGTGTATATCCATCGCTCGGCAGCTGTCGGATCTGTCAACCAGCCCTCAAACATAGGCAGCATTGTCAGGTAATTCTATGAACGACTGGACCATTTTTCTCTAATCTTAGATATAATCTAGCTAACTAAAAGTAAAGAAATACTTACAGTCGGTGAAGCACGTTCCATAGCGGCCAGCATTGTCAAGTAATTCTATGAACGACTGGACCATTTTTCTCTGATACCAACTTGTAACGCCCCCACTCGAACCCGCCCGCGCTACTTTGTTCGACAATCCCACGTTTAAAACGTAATTTTCAAATAATTTTTGATAAAATTTTTACTCGATTTTTTGATTTTTTGAACCCTCGAAAACTTTTGAAAAATGTGCATGAAATAAACGTGTCAAAAAAGATTGGGTTAAAACATATTTGAAAGGGGTAAAATTTGAAATTTTTTCAAAGTTGGCACATTTTGGGCACGTGCGCGCTGGGTGCGCGGATGGCCTAGGCAGCGCACGCGTCGCGTGCTGCCGCTGCGCGCAGCAGTGCACTGCCGGTGATTGATTGGCGCACATGGCCGATCGATCAGCTAGCTCTCAGGTTTGGTCGATCGATCGGCGCTGGGGCGCACCAACAGTACGCACCGCGTACGCTGCTTGTCACGGTCCTACTTTCAAGGGACGTGTCGAGACCGTGCGGCACCCAATATTGCACTTGTACTGGGTCAGCCAACGAGCGTGCCAACGGCACCGAGTGCCCACTTCGTTAGAGCGAGCTTGTGTCTAACGAGTAAGCAACGAGCGAGCGAGATTATCCGAAAAGAGCGTCATTGAGTATAGTATGTTTGAGAGTGTGTGTAAAACGCTTGTTCATTAATGGTGCAGCAAATTACATCGGTGGGTAGGGGGGTCTACGTGCAGTCATGCCTCTCCCCCTAAAGAGCAATCCGGACCATCTCCACTACGGCAGGAGTATACATGCTATAGTGGCGAAGGAGTCACTCTTGCCAAAAATAGAAAGAAAAAGAGTACAACTGAATTACTTAAAAAGGAAATGAATCTAGCTAACAACAAGGGCGGCCATAGGCAACATGCCTCGACAAGCCCGGACCTTGACACTGCGCCCGCCACCCCTGGCCACTTCCGCACCTGGCGCACCCCACCTTGGCCACCAGCACCTCTTTCACCATTTTTTCACTTTTCTTCAAATTTCCTCCAACCAAAACACCTAAAACTCACCCAAAACTTTTCTCGACATTTCCCACCTCCTGACACGTGAAAATCCCAGAAAACACGACTCTAAAACTTTAGCGAAAACGTAAAATTGGGCTAAAATGAACGTTTTTTACTTTACGAAAAACCGAGCAGCATTACAGCTAAATTTTTTAAACCAAAATCCTGAAAAATCACACATTTACAAAATGCATTCAAAATCCACTAAAAGACCTAAAATTCCATCACCTATTCACAATACAAATTCAAAATTTAAAACATTATTCCAAAAGAGTTATAAAATTCCCATCGTTTACACAAACATAGTTCAAACGAAAACACTAAATCCCACAAACATCCCAGAATACTAGGGTCGAGAAGCCCCGACAATTACCCGCACCGGCATGCCTCGTGCGTCGCCGACTGCTCCCTAGTCCTGGGCTCTCTCATCTAACTCACCTGTGAATACGTTGTCACCTACACCACAGAACACAAAACGTAAGCCAAATGCTTAGCAAGTAGGGAATAATGCAATTCAAAACAATGCACGCTCAACTCAACCCCTAAATGCAGTTTCTACACACTCTGTTATTTTCGTCTCATTTTCGTTGCATTTATCTTTCACTTTTACACGTGAATCAAGTAGGCACACGTCCTAACACAATCCCAGACGGCCACACCTTGACCAACACAGCGAGATCAGAGGCACACATCCTAACACAATCCTGGACAGCCATACCGGATCTCCTCCCACATCGATCATAGAACCCTCAGTGTGCCTTCTAGCACGAGTATATCGAGGCGTTCATAATGTAACGACCCCGTTTCCCAGCAAGATATTGTCCGCTCTGGGGATTGGGCCGTAGCCCAATATCCTCCCCTCACGGCTTTGTTTAGCGAGAACTTCCCGGAAGGTCACCCAACCTGGAATTGCTCTCGCCAAAGCACTTTTAACTTTGGAGTTCTTATGGGATCCGTTGCCAATTGTGCTCCAAAACGCGTCTTGCTATGTTTGAAGGGTCTCTTTACATATGTTTCATTTCCACATACTTCCCCCAGCGATGCGAGATTGTGACGACCCCTCTTTTTACGACCTGTCACCTTCCGGTTCGCCCGCGCGGACGTACCGCCATCCGGGTTCCGGTTCGTTCAGCCATCGTACCCATACGTGCATATTCGGGTCATCACACATAGTCACGACACATTACATACTTTTAGCATAGCATTTCTCATAAAATCACTCTCGGGGTGCTACACACGAGCACTCATTCCCAAAAAGACGATTCTACTCGAAACCAAGTTGCATATCTATTTTCTTATATTCTTACTTTTCAAATTCATAACGCAAAACATGCCAAAACTCGTATTTCGTAGTTTAAAAAATTATGCAATGCATGACAATACAATTCTCAACCAAAACAACAACCAAACAAACAAACATCCCTACCGTTCCATGGTGTAGACCCGTAGGTAACAAGAACACTCATCCATTAACTTACCTGATTTCTCGGCACCTGTTCAATTACGTCAACTAGGCTACCTGCTCGTTCGTCAACCTAACAAATAGGAAATCCACTTAGTAACACTCTAAGAATTCCAAGGAATACTTAATCTAAAACTAACAACACATTTAACTCACTTTAAAGCCTAAAACTCTCAAACCCGATTTTTCCCACAATTTCCATCAACCAACTTCAATCGGCCATAACTTACTCGTTTTTTAACGGATTTAGACGTTCCACCTCATTCTGTAAACCTCTACACGTCTACTATCCATTGAAATAATCAAATTGAACAACCAAACAACTTGGCCAATCGGAAATTACCAAAACCAAAAATTGGTTTTTCACAAACTCACATCCAATCTCTAATCTAACTATCTAAACACCCTAAACCAACCTATCCTAAGTTTAAACCATCAAAATAGGAAGAAAACTAGCCAACTAATGGGAATTTTCGGACCCCTCAATTAGGGTTTCCCAAACCCTAACCAAACTTCATAAAAACTCAACTAAAACCTTAAAAACTTCCACCAGATTGCATCAAACTCAAAACCCAACTAAAACATACCTTAAATCATGCAAAATTTTTACCAAATGACGCTTGAATTTCTAGCAATGGAGGAGAGCTAGGGCTGTCACGACCCTCATACTATTCCTAATTTCCCGTACGAAATTCTTCTTTTTCTTTTATACTTAGCGTTTAAGTGGAAAACAATTTAATAAAACGTTTAAAACAATTACAAAACAATTATTTAAACCAACACGTACACAAACACCTACAAAATACAAGCTCACCATTTTGCTAACACGATTCTATCTATACCGCAAATTCTATCCACATCACAATCATATGCTTCACAATACAACTTAATTTCCAACCACCAATACTCCTACCTCACCATAATCTCGCTCAAAACAACTCGTGACATATTTAAACAGAACACATTTTCATGAAAATGAACTGCGTGGTTCCGTTTAAAAGTTTAACATTTCCTCCTGTTTCAAAGAAAATACCAAGCAGTTCCATATCATTCGAATAACTGATTTAACAAAATGCTTTATAAAACAGTTTTCCAAAACATCTGTATATAAATTTATCAGCTAACTAGAACCAAACATCCTAATATGTTCAACTATACAGTTTCATCTAACTAACCCATCATTTACCCAAAGCATCTCTATACCTTTAATTACATCCCCACGGGTCATAATGCACACCGACTGCTCAGCACACTCCCACGGGCCATCTTTCTTCAACTGATCATTTCTCGGGTGGAGGGATCTCGTAGTCATCTTTCTTGTTTGCGGACTTGTTGTAGGTAAGTTTACGCCTTTATTTCAATTCTCCTTAAGTCCTCAAATCCTACCATTTTTATTCTCCAATAATTTGAAACATCTATTCTTTAATGATAACCTTCCTAGTTCCTCAAACACTAATGCTTCTACCTTCATCCTGGATGTAGCCTCATGTTTGTGGCTCCTAACTTAAATTGTACCAACTATAGATGCACAACTTAACTCCTATATCTTTTGCTTCATAATCTAATCAAGCAACACTAATTGTCTGACGTGTCCCCAACTCGTCAATTATTCTTAACTTTTCCAAGTCTCCCCATTACAGTGTGTCGATCATAGTCTTTTCACGAGCTGACAATTGTCCTTTATTTGTCAGACTACTAGGACGGCACTTATTTCCTAGAGAATGACCAATTTCAGTAACCTGAGGACCACTTGCATATTACTTTTCATATAACTCTAACCCTTTATTCTCTCTAATTCGTTAACCTTCCAACTCCGAGTAATTACCCTTATCCTTATTATTATTATTATATATATATATTTATCGATATAGGTTGATATTCATATCCCGGTGCAATCGCTTAGATCTCACATCACGATTTTGCATTGATTCATTACGTCCTCCGAATCAACGCGGAAATAGCCACTCCCCATACCCTCTCATCAATTAATCTAAGTTTTAATTCTTGAATATCATTTTCATCTAGATACTTCCAGCTTCCCGTGGATCTAGGTTGTTTAAATTTCTGCTAATTGTACGTACTAACGGTACCTCGACAATCTAGAACATTCCCTAGTAAGTCTTACATCTAAACTCCAAATTTCTCCTCGATTAATCATAATCTAAACCCTAAGGGTTTGTAAAGTAGGGTCTAGTTCTATTTATTTAAACCTTACATCCCGTAAGTTGTACTCTTCTCTATTTTTAGCTTACTTCAACCTATCACACAATTATCATCTCCACAATTTTATTTCTACCCTACATCCCCACTCTAATATTCTTCATTCCTTTAATTATCGAAATAAAACTATATCTAGAACAACTAATGGTTGGCCGTTATCCTCGTCTTTGTTCTGGACAATTATCCTCGATGTAACCTTATTCTTATCCCTACCAGGTCTCGGGTACTCCTTGACGTAGTGACTAATCACTTCACATCTAATGCACCTTTTTGTGCCTAATCTACAATTGCCATAGTGTTCCTTCTGGCATTCAGGACACAGAGGTCTCTGAGAAGTTCCTTGTACGCGCTTTCGGCGGCTTTGTTTGATTTCTTCCTTGCCCACCCTCTTCGTGCCGTGGTTATTGGGAGTGACTAGTCCTTGGATCCTAAGGTTTTCTCGGTTCGTCAACATCTCAAGCTGACGAGATTGTCTATCTATAAGCTGCGCTTGTCGGTCAATGAGTTGGGATTATTGGGCAATGAAATCCTTAAGGTGATCTATCTTATCGTCTTGGTCGTCTCGATCATTCCCTCGACGCACCATATTTATAAATAACTCCTATAAAAGTTAAAACAAATAATCCTAAGAAACTAAATTCAAAGAAAGCAATAAACATACTTACAGTTGATGAAGGATGTTCGCGTAGTGGCTGTGCAGTCGAGCAGTCTACAGAACCGTTTTTAAAACCCGGGGTCTCGGATACCATAATTGTCACGACCCTCATACTATTCCTAATTTCCCGTACGAAATTCTTCTTTTTCTTTTATACTTAGCGTTTAAGTGGAAAACAATTTAATAAAACGTTTAAAACAATTACAAAACAATTATTTAAACCAACACGTACACAAACACCTACAAAATACAACGTCACCATTTCGCTAACACGATTCTATCTATACCACAAATTCTATCCACATCACAATCATACGCTTCACAATACAACTTAATTTCAAACCACCAATACTCCTACCTCTCCATAATCTCGCTCAAAACAACTCGTGACATATTTAAACAGAACACATTTCCATGAAAACTAACTGAGTGGTTCTGTTTAAAAGTTTAACATTTCCTCCTGTTTCAAAGAAAATACCAAGCAGTTCCATATAATTCGAATAACTGATTTAACAAAACGCTTTATAAAATAGTTTGCCAAAACATCTGTATATAAATCTATCAGCTAACCAGAACCAAACATCCTAATATGTTCAACTATACAGTTTCATCTAACTAACCCATCATTTACCCAAAGCATCTCTATACCTTTAATTACATCCCCACGGGTCATAATGCGCACCGACTGCTCAGCACACTCCTACGGGCCATCTTTCTTTAACTGATCATTTCTCGGGTGAAGGGATCTCGTAGTCACCTGTATCGGGATCACCTACACCATACAGACACCTATGAGATAAAATTTCAGTAAATCCTATGTAAATGCAGATGCGTGCAGTGCATATGGAGTTCAGAAATCATGCATAACATACAGAGCGTCGCAGACAGAATATCACTGAGATCTCATCCCCCTAACCAAAGGGGGCCCATCCAGCAGGCGGACTACCCCGTGCAGTTAGAGGAGGGGGGTACACGCTTACAACACGTACAGCCGTGCCCGAGCCCCACCTCGCGTGACCAGATAACAGATTACGTTCATTAATTACACTACATGAGATGTGGTATTAGTCAGACCCTTAATCGGTCCACACAATAGATCGATAGCCCCAATCTCTGGGCCACATCGGTTTTCTGAAAAACATCGTGCGGAAATTCATTTTCATGCTTAGTTGAAATACATGATGCATGAACAGATATGAGCATAAATAAACAACCAACACGCATACCATCAAGACGAATAAAAGCATAACCTAATAAGCGACTAACCTAACTACCCAACCAAAGTAATTTAAAACAAACGATCCACTAAGATCCTCGACGCGACATCGAAGTACGGTGTAGGCCAATCGGCCAGAGTAAGTCACGAGAACTTACCTGTCGTCCATAGCTCGCTGGGGATGCTTGGTTACCTGTCCATGTATGGCTCAACCTACGACAAATATTCAAACTTTATTAAACTCAAGGTTAAAATCACCAATTACTCCCAAACTACTATTTCTAGCCTAATCCAACTAAAACCTAACTAAACAGGCCACTAATTTGGGTTCGGTAAAACCGACCCAAAACTTTGAACCGCGTAACTTTCGCTGTCAGTTATCATAATCGAACGATTCCAGCGGCCACGTACTCCTCTAATAACCTATTTTAACCTACCAAAAGGAATTTTAAAACAAATAACCCTAGCTAGGTCAAAATTGGCAAAACCCGAACTGCCCTCTTAACCGAAAAATTCCCTTTTCTGGTTTTTCATCGAACCTCCTCCATTTCCACACCAATCGACCACCCACACCTTCAATTAGCATAATCTAATCAAATTCCAAGGCTTTACATAGGAAAACCCGAATTCTCCAATTTGGAGCCCTCAGTTTTTCCTTCAATCCGAGCTCTCCTTTGCTAGGAGACCTTCACTAGCCTTAAGCTCGGCCATTCACAGTCGAGAACAGCCAAAAGCGGCCGGTGAACGGAGCTCAATGCAGCTCGTCACCCACGGCCACAAACCGAGCGAGAAACAGGGGAAGAACTCACCGGTTTTCGATCGGGTTTGGCGCGGAAAAGCCGAACCGAGCACTGGCTTCAGATCACCGGAGTTTGCTCGTCTGAACGGTGACCGGAATCGCGTGGTCGCCGGAGGGACGTTGCTCGGCTCACTCTGTCGCTCTCGGGTGCTCGGGCCGAAGTGAAGAAGCAGAATGGCTTCGCGAGAAGTCATTCTGTTTTTAATTAAAAATAAGATTTTAATTTTAATTTTAATTTTATTTCTTTATTTATTTTATTAGTTTATTTATTTATTTTAACTAATTACTAAATCTCCCTTATGTAAAAGCTACGTACGTCATATAAATCTTTCCGGGTGTTGCAAATCGAGGAAGAGGGAGAGGAAAACAAATGAGGATTTCCCTTTTTACTCCTCCACTTTCCCTCATTTAAAACTCCCTTTCTTCCTCTTTTAAATTTTTCCACAAAACTTTTAGAAATTAAAAACAAACCCTCCCCTTGCATTCTCATTCAATCCAACGTGTATGCATCCTCCCTTAACTCACGTTCACTTCCCTTTTCTTTCTATTGGCTCATACATTCTTTTGACCTTTCAACACTTGTTTTTGTTTTCCTTTAACCACTCTTCCTTTAATCACTCTCCACTCAAAAGCTTAAAGAAAAAAATACTAGAATTAACTTTAAGCTCCTATAAAACATCTAGTCTAAGAGCTACGTACGTTAAGGAAAAAGTTTTCCGGTGTTACAGATACCATATTTCAAGGAAAAAATAGAAACGAAGAATGATGAATTTCTTCATTTGATTCAGTAAAAAATAAATGTCAATTTATAGAGAACATTGCTCTTTATTTTACAATGTCAATGAAGGAAAAGTGAATAACATAAAGTAACCGTCTTTTTTCCACATCAGCAAGAGCTCGCTGATTTAACTGGAATATGCTTGAACATTCATCTTGCATCCATCGTTTAACTTTAGTAAAAAAACTTTTGTACAGCAGCGTGATGACATATCAACATTATGTTGTCTTTGTAGTATCATTGTTAGAAATTATAGTAAGGTTGTTATAGTATGAGTAATGCGTGTTTTTGAGCAAAAACTTTATTTTCATTTTTCTTAATTTTGCTTTTTACTATTGCAAATTGAGAGAATAAAATATTGAGAATGAAAAATTTTGTTATTTAAATAGTGCATAATTTCATATTTGATACTTTATTGTGCGAATTTCTCTTACTTGTAATTTCTAGAAACACACAACTTATCTAAAGCTACGTCTTCCTTCACCTTGATCCATTAATTTACCTCGACATCTTCTAATTTACAATTAATTGTCAGAACACTATAATCTTTTTTTCATATTTGCCTTCATTTTGGGTAAAATTGTTTTCCTTAAACTTTTTATTTTCAAATTGGGGTTTTTTTTAAACCAAATCATAAACTATCAACCCTAATAATCTAAACCTTAAACTGTAAAAAATCTAACAAATAAAACCCTGTCAAACGGCCGATCACTGTCTGTTCACTTACCACAGACGACAGATCTACAAACAACGGCCTCCGTTCGATACAGTCCTACGTGGCACTAGACACATCAGATCGGCCAGACGGTTAGGGGGTGGAGACTGTCCGTTTCACGTGCGGTGCACGAAACTCCTAAATGGCCGTCCGTTCTTAAAACAACGGTCATCCGTGCTACAATAATGTCATGAGCCAAAGACAGTTTGGGGGAACGGACGGCCGATTTACGAAATGGTCGTCTGTTCTCCTAAACAGTGACCAGCCCATGACTTAATAATTGTCACGAGTCGGATGCTGTTTAGGGGAACGGACGATCGGTTTATGGAATGTCCGTCCGTTCTCCCAAACAGGGACCAGCCCGTGACTCAATAAATGTCACGAGCCAGACATTGTTTGGTTAAACGGACGACCATTTTATGGAAGGGCCGTTTGTTCTCCCAATCAGTGTCTGACCCGTGATAATTTTTGAGTCACGGGCTGAACAAATAACAGACGGTCGTTCTCGTGAATGGTTGCCTGTTCTTCTATATTATATAAGGAGATGGCCCTTAATGCTTAACTCACAAATCTCAAAAACTCTAAAACCTCTAGCGACATCATATTTCTAGCGACATTTATTTTTCTCTTTATTAGCAGTGTTGATGGATTCTGATTCAAGTAGATGAGTTAATGCAGACGAGACAACAAATCAAGCTGCCAACACAGAGAAATAGGGGTGCATTTAACCTCACAAACCCTAGACGATGAGCTTCGAATACCAGTCGAGTCAGAAGATGACGAGGCTGAAAATATACCGGTAAGGGAAGAAATTTCTATAAGTTTTTTTTGGGTAAACAATATAGTTCTCGACATGCTATTAGAGAAGAAATGGTCAAATATGCTTTGAATAATGGATATGGCATCAAATTCATTAAAAGTGAAACTCGACGACTCACGGCAGTGTGTGAAGACGGATGTGAGTGGCGACTGCATGTTTTGATCATGCAAAATATGTAACACCCGAAATTTTTCCAAAACATATGTAACCCTAGTCTAGGTCAAGCATGATAGTTAATTATTCAAGATTAGTGTACATTGAAGGGTATTAGAAGTGTAGGGAGAAGTGGAGAGGTTGACAAGTCAAACTCAAATGTGATTGGTGGACAATTTTGAGTTGAAAAGTCCAATTCTTTTAACCAATCAAACTTTAGTAAATTGTGTGAATAAAATGGATGATAAAGTGGTGATTTAAAGAGGCTTTGGCATTGGATTTAAAGAGTGAAAGGGAGGGCTTTATGGTAATTTTCAATGGTTATTAAATGCATAAAGAAAAGGGGAAAGAAAAGGATAATAAATGTTAGGTTTTCTTCATGGTTCTTCTTCTCCATCGACACTCTCTCTTTTCCTCCATAGCCAACGCCACCTCTCCTTTCTTCTTCATTTTCTCAAGGCAATCCAAGGTAATTTCTCATGGGTTTTGGTTTGTGTACATTTGGATGGAGTTTGGAAATGTTTTTAGTGTATTTTGGTTGAGTTTTGTGAATGTTTGAAAACCCTAGGTTAGGGATTCCGAATTTTGGTTTTCAATTGGTTGATTTAGTTGATGAATGGATAGATTAGGTTGTTTGAGTGGATAGATTGAAGATTGGAGGAGTGTTACACAAAAATCGGTATAAGAATACTAGGGTGGCCGAATATGTCCTATGGCTTTCGGAAGTGCTAAGTGTTTTGTTTGGTTAATTTGAGTGGTTCAATGGATAGTAGACGTGTAGAGGTTTCCGAATTGGGGTGGCGCATCAAAATCTATTGAAAAATGAGGGAGTTATGACCGTTTGAAGTTGCACGGTCAATTTTGGAGTAAAAAATCGGGTTTTGAGTTAAGTTGTAGTTTTAGGTTGAAGTGTTTGTTAGTTTTGGTTTTAGGATCCGTTAGAATTTTATTAGTGATTTACTAAGTTGAGTTTTCATTATTTTAAGGTGATCGAGAGTGAAATTCGGTTGGACGAAGTGAGCGAACACATACCGAGACGTCAGGTAAGTAGTGGTTGTCATCCTTTTTGCCTTCGGGCCTACACCGTAGAACGGTAAGTAATGGTTATTTGTTTTTGCCTAGTGATGTGTTGCTGTTTTGTTGTGGTGTTGCATTAGTTTGTTGTCGTGTGGTGTTGCATTGGTTGGTTGTCGTGTGGTGTTGCACTGGTTGGTTGTCGTGTGGTGTTGCACTGGTTGGTTGTCGTGTGGTGTGGTACTGGTTGGTTGTCGTGTGGTGTTGCACTGGTTGGTTGTCGTGTGGTGTTGCACTGGTTGTCGTGTGGTGTTGCACTGGTTGGTTGTCGTGTGGTGTTGCACTGGTTGGTTGTCGTGTGGTGTTGCACTGGTTGGTTGTCGTGTGGTGTTGCACTGGTTGGTTGTCGTGTGGTGTTGCACTGGTTGGTTGTCGTGTGGTGTTGCACTGGTTGGTTGTCGTGTGGTGTTGCACTGGTTGGTTGTCGTGTGGTGTTGCACTGGTTGGTTGTCGTGTGGTGTTGCACTGGTTGGTTGTCGTGTGGTGTTGCACTGGTTGGTTGTCGTGTGGTGTTGCACTGGTTGGTTGTCGTGTGGTGTTGCACTGGTTGGTTGTCGTGTGGTGTTGCACTGGTTGGTTGTCGTGTGGTGTTGCACTGGTTGGTTGTCGTGTGGTGTTGCACTGGTTGGTTGTCGTGTGGTGTTGCACTGGTTGGTTGTCGTGTGGTGTTGCACTGGTTGGTTGTCGTGTGGTGTTGCACTGGTTGGTTGTCGTGTGGTGTTGCACTGGTTGGTTGTCGTGTGGTAGTCGGTCAAGTAAGGCCCTTCGAGGCGGGCAACTAAGGCACTTCGGTGCGGGCAACTAAGGCCCTTCGGGGCGGGCAACTAAGGCACTTCGGTGCGGGCAACTAAGGCCCTTCGAGGTGGGCAACTAAGGCACTTCGGTGCGGGCAACTAAGGCCCTTCGGGGCGGGCAACTAAGGCATCCTTTCGGGTGCGGGCAACTAGAATTGTTTGGTCGTGTTGTCGTGTTAGGTTGAGTCAGTTTGTTGAGTTGCATTGGGTGGTGTTGTGTTGTTGTGTTGAGTTGTCGTGCTGAGTGGTGTTGTGTTGTTGTGCTAGGGTAGGGTGGTGTGTGCATTGTTCTTGTTTATAATTGTTATCCCTACTTGCTAAGCGTAAGCTTACGTGTGTGTGTGTGTGTGTGTTCTGTGGTGTAGGTGACGGAGCGTTCTCAGGTGAGCTTGATAGCAAGGATCAGGATTAGGGGCAGTCGGGGATACACGGAGCTTGTCGGTGCAGGCTAGTTGTCGGGGCGCCTCGGCCAAAGTCTTCTGAGCTGTGGGGTTGGTGTTTGGCAAATGGGGTGTTTTGTGGATTTGTTCTGGTGTAAACTGGGTTGAGTCGTGATTTTAAGTATTTGTTTTTCAGGTTTTCGGGTTTAGAATTATTTAGCCGTTATATTGTCGGTTTTGATTTTAAAACCATTGACGTCGGGTCACGTTATTTATTTTTATTAATATTCGGTTGAAGTCAGTTTTCTAAAAATTTTACGGGATTTGATGGTTCGCGTGTCGGGAAGGTATGGTTAAAGTTTCGTGATTATTGGAGGTGTTCGGGGTGGAGAAATATGAGGAAAAGTGGGAAAAGGTAAAAAGGGGTCAAAATAGAAGGTTTTTAAGTGTTTTGGGTCGAGAAAACCCGAGCCAGCCCGATCGGTCGGGCCTCGGACCGCAACCAGTCGCGGTGGGGCGCACAGGCGCGCGCCAGCGCCTGCGCGCAAGCACGCACAGCGAGGGCGCTGGCGCATTGCCTGGGCGCGCGCGGCGCCCAGCGCCTCTTTAAGCCCATTTTCGTTTTTTTTTTCAAATTTTCCCTAGTTCTACAATGTTTTGATCCGACATTTTTTGACGTATTTTAATTGTATTTTGGGGCCGTTTTCCAATAAATTTCGAGGGTCCGGAAGACCCGAAAACGAGTCAATAAATTTTCGAAAATTATATTTAAATTATGTTTTGACGTGGGATTGGTTAGCAAAGTAACGCTCCGAGCCAGGGTGGGTTCGGGGGTGTTACAAAATAAACTTACATTCCAAATAAAGAGTTACACTGATTCTCACAACTGTGCAAGAAAAATTGAGAATCGTCACGCTACTGCAAAATGAGTGGCAAACCATTATTTGGATAGATTTAAAGTAAACCTACATGGGAAATTCATTCTATTATCGAGACGGTGAGGAAAGATTTGAATGTGTAACATTACAGCTAGTGTTGCCAAAAGAGGAAGAAGCGATGCTCGAAAACTTAATGACGGGAGGGGCGACGAACAATTCAAGCTACTGTATTCGTACGCAGTAGAAATATTTAGATCAAATCCGGGTAGCACAATGAAAATACATGGTTACCTGGTGGGATTTGGCGAGAATGAGTCATGCATATTTGAAATGATGTACTTGTGTATGGCTGCTTGCAAGACAGGTTTTCTGCAGCATGGCAGACCTATTATTTGTTTGGATGGTTGTCATCTGAAGGGTTTTTGCCTCAGCCAATTACTCATAGCCGTCCGTATTGATAGCGGCGATGACATATATCCTGTTGTCGTGGCCAACATGAAGTTAAAGTGTACAGACTCCTGGAAATGGTTTTTGCAAATATTGAAGGAAGACCTAGACACTCTAGATGGACACAGATGGACAATTGTGTCGGATCGACAAAAGGTACAACTGTGTCAGATCACATTTGCCATTGTTTATCATACCACCTATTTAGTGGTGTAATTGTACTGTGGAAAGAATTTATGTCTAGGAGACTGGAATTTAACTGGAATCGTTTGTGACCCCTCCAGCTTCTTTTGGGAACTTACTTGAAAATGTAATTCTGTCTAGGAAATTTTCCAGCACTGTCTTTCTTGGAAATTATCCTGATCAGTGCTCTCCACGTTGTGATCTTTATATTGTTTTATGTTGACTCTGTTTTTCTTTCACATATTAGGGGTTGTCGCGTGCTGTGGAGGAAGAATTAGGTTTAGCCGAACACTGCTACTGCCTTCGGCATATGTACGCAAACTTCAAAAGCCAATTTCAAGGCAGAGCATTCAAAGATACAATGTGAAATGCGCCCAGGGCAACCACGACTTTTTATTTTGAAATAGAAATGAGGAAACTGCATCTGATTAACCCGGATGCCCACGCATGGCTTCGGTAAACACCACCTAGTTATTGGGTTAGTCATGCAATTTCCTCGATTCCCAAGGGCGATATGAGCTTGAATAATTTATACGAGTCGTTCAACGCAGTTCTATTGCCAGCCAAGGGCAAATCGATCCTGACCATGTTCGAGATGATTCGAAAGTCCTTGATGACTTGCATTATAAAAAAATACGAAAAAATGCTCTCGTCAAATGACCTCCTGTGTACTAAGATAAAGAAAAAGCTTGGGAAGCTAGAACGTGCAGCTCGAAATTGAAATGCTATGTTCGCGGGAGATGCATGATTTGAGGTTAACAAAGAAAATGGACAATATATTGTCGATGTGAATGCAGGCGCATACAACTATTGCAGATGGGAATTTACTTGAAATCTCATGTGTCCATTCCATTCCATGCAAGCATTTCATGAGACTGGTACCGAAAAATTTCGTTCACAACACTATCACCGGGCAACATATGTAGAGATGTACTCAAACTTCATTCGTCCTATACATGGACATGTGGCCGCCCATACACGGAATGAACCCAATCATTCCGCTTCAGAGAAGGTGTCAACCTGGTAGGCCGAAGAAGAATAGAATGCGCGATGTCGATGAACCGTTGAGGTCAACAATTTCTAGGAAGAAATCTACGATGGCGTGTCGTATATGTCAGTGTCAGGGGCATAATAGTCGCACTTGTCCTTACAGGGGATCAACTTCAGGCGCTGCTTTCCGCTTCTACTTCCCAAGACACATTTATGGGTTTCCACATATTTGACGGGATGCATGTACATTTCAATAGGGGTGTGCAAAATCGGTTTCGGTTTGGTTTTGGGGAGGAACCTAATCGAACCAATAGTTTTCTGTTTCAGATTTACCGAACCAAAACCGGTCTTTTAACATACCAAAACCGAACCGAAACCGAACCGAAAGTTTCTGTTCGGTTCCGGTTCGGTTTTGGTTCTACAACCTATTTTTCAAAAATTTAAATAATGTAAATTTAAATTGGAGGAAATAAAAAATAATTAGATACATAGTCAATTATAAATAAATAAATAAAAATGTATTAGAAGTGGTTCTTAGATGGCCCGCAGCCCATCTCGCATTTGCTCGTGAACTTGAAGCTCTCGGCCACCGCTGCCGCTAATTGTATCTATCAAACCATGAGTGAAGACTGCGCCACTGTAATTGACCGACAGTGAATTAAACTACTACTCGCCCTCGGCAACAGCCTTGGATTGGAGGAGACAGACACCCATGATGAACCGTTGAGAAACGTCGAATTCTACTAATTAAAATTATCATCTTTACCTTAAAAAAAATAGTAATTGAAAACAACTATGTTAAGTAAATGGTCTCAGTTACTGATTTTAATTTTAATAATTGTCTCAATCATTTTCCACCATGCCCAGATCTATCGAGCCGATTTTTTCTTTTCCCTTTCATTTTCCATTCTCAAAAGTCAAACCTCGCGTTGCCCCAAAAGCTCAGCATTGTTGCACTCTCGGCCATTTATGTGGCAAAGCTTCGAAGGGGAGTTTCTTTTTTAATGAAATCAGAAAAAAAAAAAAGTTCTTTAATTGGTGATTTTGAACTCTGCCTCCGAACCCACATCCAGTAATCAACAACAAACCGATTTAGCTCTCGAATAGCTAGATCAAACTGAAGTGGGGAGAAGCAAGATGAAGTTCAGCTGGAACCTATGGTGGCCCCACAAGCATAAGCATTGAAGGTCGTGGCTCCTATTTTTTTTACTTGGAATTGCTTTTCATTTCTTCTTCAACTCCAATGAGATCTCGCCGATTTTAGAGACCCTTTTTCCTGAGAAGTCTCTAGCTTTTCCCACACCAGAAATTCCTCTTGTTACGCACGATAGATACCAGAAACAAGATGAAGGTAATTAAGCATTTGGTTTTTAGTTCCAGGTCTGGTTCGGTTCAGTTTGTATCGGTTTTGACCAATCCAAACCAAAAATCGAACCTAATTAATCGGTTCCTACAAAATGAAACCAAAGATCGGTTTCCAATGGTCAAAACCGATCCAAAACAAACCTATTTCACCGGTTCCGATTCGGTTCATCGGTTCCGGTTCGGTTTGCACACCCCTACATTTCAAGCCATTTTTCATAAACACACTTTCATTATTTTTCTTTACATAATTTTCATTATGTGTAGGAATCTTTTACACACGGCTATGGACGAAGAGACGTATGAGTGTATTCAGACTGTAATTTGTTATATCGGCTTCTTCGGATCAGAAGGACATCGCAAAACTTAATGTTTGCAAGGCAGATTGGAAAAAGTTATCAAAATATGTTTCGTTAGAATATGAAAACAGTAAAGTTTTCAATCACATTTATGGATCTTCTGATATTGATAGAGCGAAACATATATTAAATGAGATTTAAGAGGCGGTGAACATTCAATAAAGTTAGTTTATATTTACCGCATGTTCACTGCCTCTTTGTCTTAGAACAAATCTCATTTAATATATGTTTCGCTCTATCAATCTCGGAAGATCCATCAATGTGATTGAGTACTCCACTCTTTTCATAATCTAACGAAACACATTTTGACAACTTTTTCAAAGCTGTCTTGCCAGCATTAAGCTGCCTTCCAATATCGTTTAATATTTTTTAAAATTAATTTTTTATAATGGGTAATATACGTCTGTTTTATGATTTAATTATCTAAAATGGCTATAAATGGTACAAGTGTTAGAAAATCACGAAAAGTTATAGATTCTCTTCCCATGGTGTGGTCAACATGCGGTCAAATTTTCAAGTAAATCCAATATAGTTTGATTTTTTTTAAATTAATTTTTTATAATGTGTAATGTACGTTTATTTTATGATTTAATTAACTAAAATGACAATAGATGGTACAAGATTCAGAAAATCACAAAAATGTATAAATTAACTTCCCATGGTGTGGTCAACATGCGGTAAAATTTTTAAGTAAATTCAATATTTTTTACATTTTTTTAAAATTAATTTTTTATAACGTGTAATGTACGTCTGTTTTATGATTTAATTAATTAAAATGGTAATAAATTGTACAAGTTTTAGAAAATCACGACTATTTATAGATTATCTTCCTGTGGTGTGTTCAACATGCGGTGAAATTTTTAATTTAATCCAATTTCGTTTGTTGTTTTTTAAAATTAATTTTTTATAATGTATAATGTATGTCTGTTTTATGATTTAATTAACTAAAGTGACAATAAATAGTACAAATGTCAGAAAATCACAAAAATTTATAAATTATCTTCCCATGATGTGGTCAACATGCGCTCAAATTTTTTAGTATATCCAATATCATTTTTTTTTTAAATTAATTTTTTATAATGTACGTCTGTTTTATGTTTTAATTAACTAAAATGACGATAAATGATACAAGTGATAGAAAATCACGAAAATGTATAGATTATCTTCCCATGGTGTGGTCAACATGCGGTTAAATCACATGGTGTAATTTAGTGAAAAAAAGTTAAAAAATTGGATAGAGTTTTCTTTATTTTATGACTCCCCCATGGTTAGTTTCAAAAAGTTCCTGTATATTCAAATTACCAAATAGTATCAAAATTTTATAGCATAAACTAAATTTGTGACGACCCGAACCCGCCGAGACGGCACACGGAACGGGAACAGACGTTCACTTTGACTTAGACATTTTGGACGTAAATTTTTTTCGACTTTTTAAAACTCTTGAACATTTAAAATGGCAAGACATAAAATTGAAGGCATAAAATGGAAGACATAAACTGGAAGACATAAAGTGGATGACAGAAGTGGATGACAGAAGTGAACGACAGGAGGAATGGACGACGACAGGAATGGACGACGACAAGAATGGACGACAGGAGGAATGGACGACGACATGAATGGACATTTTATAATTCAACACTGCCGATTGATCTGCTACCACAGCTGATCGATCAGCTACCTCTCTGTTTCACATCTACTTGACCTGATAATCTCACAACTTACTACTAAACTTCTTCCCAACCTCTTTAGACACAAAAATGTTTCTAAACCCCAAAAACCCGATTCAAAACAAAAATTTAAACGTGTTAGAAAACATGACGGAAGTTCAAGAAATCTAACTGTATGGATAGCTCTAAAACTCGAACCAATCCATGCACAACCTAAAAGAAAATCTCAAACGATTCCAGTATATTTCAAAGGACAACTATCAAAATAAAGGTTTTAAAACGTTGACACAAAGCCTTTACATCACCTAAATTCCAAAAACTATACAAACATGACATACACTTTAAAACATCACCCCACAGGTCAAAATGCACCTAACTACCGCAACCAACCCCACAAGCTCGTCCAGCCAACTGCACCTACTTGTCTGCCTGAGGCACAAAGTCCTCATTCGGAGGATCCGTACCTACAACAGAGAGTTCAACTATGAGCCTAGAGCTCAGTAAGGACATACAATGCAGTGATGCATATGCTATGCATGAACTTTTGAAAATACATGAACATTACTTTACATTACATTCAAGTGGACAGGAGGTATAAGTGGGGCTTATACAGGAACTGGCGCACATACGTACATGACATAGCATGACATAACAGGAGTTAGTAATTTTGCCGGGTCCCAGAGAGGGATAAAAGACATATTGTTCGTGGCGAGGACGATTTTACAGGAGTCCCAGGGAAGGACAAGAACAGGATGCCAGCCCCTGTCCCACACTTAACCATACATTACATTCACATTTTTTCTTTCTTAACTTCAAATCTCGTGCATAAAACATTTACATGACTTTCAAGAAAACGTGTATGCATAAACATATACAGTGCTTAAACGTAACTTAAACAGGAGACAAAATATCAAAGTAGGACATAAAGCAAACACATTTAACTTAGAACGTAACCTACGACCTAACTACCCGACAACCAAAACCTAGTATCTCCAGTGATGTAGGGCCTTAAGGGCCAACCTATACGTATGAACTTACCTGATGTCCATAGAGTTGCAAGCACGCACGTAAGTCCTCGGCGATTCACGAACCTATATTATGCATAACGGACCATTAACTCTAAACTTCAACAAAACTAAGGAATAAATAACCTAAACTCGTTAAATAACGTAAATGGTTATCTTCCACGGAGAAAATGGTAGAAAACAGGGCAAGACGAAGTTTGGAAATCGTCGCACATCATCTAGAAGAGAGAAAACAGAGAGGAAAAATGGAAATGAGAAGTGTTTTCACGTTGAAGAGAAGAGAAGAGAGGAAAAGAGATAGCATGGCTTCTTCAACAAGCTTGGACACTTGGCACTCATCCATTGGCTCTCTCTCAACCACCTTAATTGCCTTCCCAAATTGCCCCTCCATTGGTTTCTAACCAATTTTGCTACTTAGTTCGTCGATTCGGTTTCTCTGAAATTCTCTTTTTCCACAACATCCCAATAACATCCAATAAAACACTCATTATATTAAAAGTAAATTAATCCCGTTTAATAATTCAAGGGATAATTACATGGCCTAAATGCCCGGTGTTACATCCCACCCACCTTAATAGAATTTTATCCACAAAATTTGCTTAAACAAATAGTTCCGGATATCGGTCCCTAACGTCCTATTGTCTTTTCGAAGTGGCTTCCTCCACATTATGATTGCACCATAGGACCTTCACCAATGGGATCACCCTGTTGTGCAACACTTTGATCGAAGAGTCCAAAATCTTTATGGGTCTTTCTTCATACGTTAGCGTCGGCAGGATATCTATGTCCACCGATTCCACGATTTGAGTAGGGTCTCGCACACACTTCCTCAACATCAAAACTTGAAAAATGTTGTGAACTCCATTCATGGACGCTGGTAGCTGCAGTCGGTAAGCCATGATTCCTACTCTCTTCGAGATGGGAAATGACCCTACAAACCTCCGACTGAGCTTCCCTTTCGTACCAAACCTCATCACGCCCTTGAAAGGCGACACCTTGAGGAATACTTCATCGCCTTCAGCGAACTCTAAGTCTCTCCTCCTTCGATCCGCGTAACTTTTCTGTCGACTTAGAGCAATGTTGATTCGCTGTCTGATAGTAGCCACCACTTCAGACATCTGCCGTAATAACTCAGGGCCGACAAGTCTGGCTTCACCAACTTCATCCCAGCACAAAGGAAACCTGCACTTTCTACCGTAAAGAGCTTCGTAGGGAGCCATACCGATCGTAGCCTGGCACCTATTGTTAATAAGAAATAAAACTCTACAAAGAATATGATGAGAACCAAGACTAAATATATATTATTGGCTACTTATCGCAAGCAATATCCCAGAGATTACAAGAAAGAAAGTTTCCGCATAAACATCAAAGCTGAGACAATCCCAGCAATTATTGGTTCTCAATTTCTTCACCCTCTGGTTGGTCTGAGTTGTCACTATCTTTTTTTTTCAGATTCTGAAACTATCAAATACCTTATTTTTCGTCTTCTGACAATACACCTAGCGCCTCTGTTAATAGTCATCAATGATGAACATGAAAATGTGTTCCTCCTTTGAAGCAACTGTAGTTAGCCACATAATCGGAATGAATATAATCAAACACTCCTTAAAATTTCTGCACTAGTATGTATTTACTCTGCTAACTTTTTTAAGAAACGATTCTCCGCAACTCCAACTGCTATGATACACTCCCAACACGCTTCTTGTTGCGATAATTGATGAAGCACATGTCACGACATGTCCGAGCTCCAATGCATAAATGATTTTCTCTTCCACATTATACAATATTTATAGACCCCCTAATATAGTCCCCT
>CM039506.1:36501594-36590349 GCA_022432975.1 Begonia masoniana
CTTTGTGACGTTATGTGTCCAAAACCAGAGCCTACGAACGACAGGTAAGTTCTCGTGACTTACTATGGCCGATTGGCCTACACCGTACGTCGATGTCGCGTCGAGGATCATTGGTGAATTGCTTGTTTAAACGCTTTGGGTTTGTAGCTAGGATTAGTTTATTTATAGATTATGTCTTTCTATTGTCTCGATGGTATGTATGTTATATGTTTATGTTATGCACGTGTTCATGCATCATGGTTTTCAACTAAGCATAGTTTTCAAGAAAAGAGGTGTGGTTAGAAGGTGGGGCTATTGATCTATTGTGAAGGCACGACAGGGGCTTGTCACAGTACCACATCGTTTTTAAGAAAATGAATTTCTGCATTATGTTTTCATGAAAGGAGGTGTGGCCAGAAGGTGGGGCTATTGATCTATTGTGAAGGCACGACAGGGGCTTGTCACAGTACCACACCGTTATAAAGAAAATGAATTTCCACGTTTCATTAGCATGCATTAGCATTTACGAAACTTGCTGAGCCTTTAGCTCATAGATTGTCTGTATGGTGTAGGTGATCCTGATATAGGTGAGGACGAAATCCTTCCACCTGAGGAGTGATGCAGTTGACGGAGGATGGCTCGCGGGGTGTGCTGGCGCAGTCGATGCTTGACCGACCCATGGGGAAGTATGTATAGGTTTTGAGGGTTTCTTTTTGGAGTACTTTGGGCTGATGGTGAACAGTATAGAACATTTTAGGATGCTTGGTTCTGGTTAAGTGTTAGATTTTTATGTTGATGTTTCAAATGTTTTGTTTAAACCATTAATTTAACGTTATGGGAATGTTTTTAGTTTAATTGGTAGTTGGTACGTTTTAGGGTGTTTGATTCTGTTTAGTTGATAGATTTGTTTTATAAAATGTTTGTTAAGGTTTTTATTTGGATTTTTATGAACTGCTTGGTGATTTTGTAAACAGGAGGATATGTCACACTTTTAAACGGAACCATGCAGTTCGTTTTCGTGAAAATGTACTTTGTTATATTTGTGTTTCGAGTCGGTTTTGGGGTGGTATTTCGGGAGACGGATGAGTATTGGGTGCTTGATGTTAAGTTATACTATGAAATGTATGTTTGTGATGTGGATAGAAATTGTGGTATAGATAGAATTGTGTTAGTGAAATGGTGAGGTTGTATTTTGTAGGTGTTTGGATACGTATTGGTTTAGGATTAATTGTTTTGTAATTGTTTTAAACGTTTTATTAAATTGTTTTCCACTTAAATGCTAAGTATAAAAGAAAAAGAAAAATTTCGTACGGGAAATTAGGAATAGTTTGAGGGTCGTTACACATTTTATACTAGTATAAACATGTATAACATTATGAGTGATATCATTTTGTAAATCAATAGAGAAAAGACCATCAGACATAGTACCATTTCCAATAAGATCAGATTTATAAAATAAACTGAAATTTGTATATGAAAAATTAAAGAAAAAACCCAAACGTACAAGTCTTGAAACTGAAATTAAATTTCTAGAAAAACTAGGAACGTAGAAGGTCTTTTCTAAAATCAAAATAAAACCACTACTAAGAGCTAAATTATATGTTCCAATAGCTTCCACATGTGATGCGTCTTGCTTCCTGAATACATGCATTGTTCACTTCCCGCTAATTTTTGAAGGTTTCACATACCATGCAAGGAATTCAAAATATGGAGAAGCAAAATCAATCTACCATGTGTTACAAATAACATCAACCATATTAGATTCATAACAAACAAATGATATTGGTTTACCTTTCTTTTCAAGTTACAACTTAAATTTGGTGCAATCTTCCTTAATGTGTCACTTCTTGTCAGAAAAACACTTAGCATCTTTTTGATTTCACCACTTTGGATAGGTATTTTACCTTTCCTTTTATCTTTTTCTTTTTTTGGCTTGAGTCATTTTCTTTCCATGAGACATCATGAGTGTAGTATCAGCCAACTCCATTGTCAGCCTACCTTCCTTTTGAACACACATGACAAGTAATTCATCGATGGACCATTTATCCTAATGTGTGTTATAAGAGATCTTCAAAGGACTGCAAGGATGTGAAAGAGACATAATGCATCGAGAAAGAATCAGACATATCAATCTCAAGTGTCTTAAGTTGAGACGCAATGTCTCTCATATGCATAATGTGCTCTTGTACACCTATTACTAAAGTGAGACTTATGGATGAAAATTTCATAATGAGTGTACTCGCGAGTGCTTTATCTGAAGTATCATACTACTTGTCAATAGCCTTTAGTAAAGCCACAATATCATGATGTTGATCGACAGAACTATGAATACTGACAGCGATCTTGGTGATGTGCTTCACGGCCCAATCAAAAGAGCCTGATCCAAGAAGCTAATTAACCTACTTACTTATTTTGTAGGTGACTATTTCAAGGTTAAGGAGAAGCTCAACCAAATCCCTCAAGATAAGGAGAGATCATTCCACACATTAAGGTGGGAGATACCCGAGGTTACAACCAATCATGAAGAAGGAATTTGTCTTACTTTATGCAAATAATGTAACTGTTCCTTTTATTTGTTCTTGTTGCATTTTTTTTAGTAGTTCACGTGGATTTTAGGCGTTTGCATGCATGGGAGGGCACAATGATAATTTCTAAAGATAAGATTGATTGGCCAACCAAAGCACAAAGATAAGATTGCCAAAATCAATTTTTATATGTGCGGCTAGATGCATTAAGTGCAGGGCCTAACCACTTGCGCGCTCACACTTGGAGGATGACCAAAATGCTCCTCTCATTGTTTCATTATTTCTTGCATTAGTTTTATCCTAACTTTTGTTTCAAGAGAGTTTTATTAAAAACCCTCAAAGACTCTTATGTTTTTGTTAGATTGAATTGAATAGAAAATTGAGGTTTCCTCTCCCAAAGTCAAGTGTTTCTTCTGAAGCTTCTCGCGGCCATCTTCTTCATCGTTGATTGTCATTAAATTATTTCCATCTTGTTAGTACAGTGGAGAATCTTGATCGGTGCATACATTTCTACCATCTTAGTTGAAGGTAGAGTTTAACATAAGGGTGTACGAACTCTCAACCTATCTCGTTGAAGCGCTCTTTCCATATTAGGAGACAAGGTCAAAAGGTGCCCCCTTTTGCACTTTCTCGGACCAACCAAGGTTTTTCAATTATTTTCCTTGTTGATTTTGCATCATTTGGTATTAGAGCCCCGTGCTTTCTTGGAGAATATTTGCTGTGAATTTTTTTGGTTCAATTTATTTGACTAACATAATGACAAGGAGTGGTGCACACAACAATCAAAATCGAGAGCCTAATGCTCAAGGTACTCAACCATCCATGGCATCAAACCCTAGTCATGGAGAACCAAGTTATCAAGGCCAAATCAATGGGTTGAGTGGTCAATTCAATGGCTTGGATTTAAAACTTGAATCTTTCATAAAAGAGACGAGGGAGGACCGTGCAAAGGTCGAAGCAAGGACTGAAGCCCTACTTAGGGAATTAAGGGGTGATCATACAAGAGGACCTCAAGCTCCTTTGCTGAGAAGGAGAGTCAAACATCCAAGGAGGAATTACAATGATCAAAATAATGACTTTGAGGGAGAAGTGGAATATGTGGATGAAGAATTTAATCATCTCCCTAATAGGCGCGGCAATGATGATGATTTGAAGCACTTGAAATTATCCATACCAACCTTTCATGGGTCATGCAATGGAGATTCATTCTGGGATTGGGTGGAAACGATAGATCAAGTTTTTTAGTGTTACAATTGCTCCGAGAAGATGAAGATACATCAAGTATCGTTAGAATTGTCCGGTTATGCTAGTTTATGGTGGAGTAACACAAAAAATCAAAGGATACTAGATGAGATGGCGCCGATTTCAACATGGAGGGATATGAAGGTTTTAATGAGAACAAGACTTGTTCCCCTCCACTACAAGCAAGAATTGTTCCTCCACATGCAAAATTTGAAGCAAGGTTCTCGTTCAGTTGAAGAATACTTGACCGAATTTGAAACCCCAAAAATTCAAAGTGGATTAGGAGAACTTGAAGAGCAAACCATTGCACGATTTGTGAGGCGATTAAATCAAGAAATTAGTGATGTGGTCAAGCTTCAATCATGGTCCAATATGAATGATGTGATCCAACTTGCCTTAAAGGTGGAGAGGCAAGCAAAGAGGAAAGAAAAGACTTTTAGCCCTCAGTTTCCTCTAAAGACCGAGAGCACCTCAAAGTTTTAGTCCCGGACTGGGGAGAAGAAACCTACTTCAAAGAGTTGGCCACAAAAAGAAGTGGACGAAAAAAAGATAGTGGATGATAGCAACTGAACACGAGCAATGGATACCAAGTGTTTTAAGTGCCTTGGATGTGGGCACATTGCTTCCCAATGCCCTAACCGAAGGGTATTGTTTCTTAAAAGAGATTCGGGAGAAATGAGTAGTGATGAAGAACAAGAGGAAGAATCAAATGAAGATCTCGTAGTTCAAGAGGATGTCTTTCATCCACCCACGGGTCTATTAATAGTTATTCGACGATCCCTCGTGACAAAGCCTATGGAAGAAAATTGCCAACGAGAAAACATCTTCCATGGTCGTTGTTTGATCAAAGATAAGTTGTGGTCCCTTATCATTGATGGGGGAAGTTGCACTAACGCGACATCAAATGAATTGGTGGATAAACTTGCTTTGGAAACCACCAACCATCCTAGCCCTTACAAACTTTGGTAGTTGAACGACCAAGATAATGTAAAGGTGACCAAGCAAGTATGCATAGATTTCACCATCGGGGGCTACAAAGATAAAGTACTTTGTGATGTGGTTCCCATGAGCGCAAGTCATCTTTAGCTTGGGAGGCATTGGCAATATGGTAGAAGGACCTCTCATGATGGTTTTACGAATTATTACTCCTTCAAGTATGGCGGTAGAGTACTCAAACTTGCTCATCTTAAACTCGACCAAGTAGCACAAGAGGAGGAGGCAATGAACAAGGGAAAAGATAAAACTAACCTTTTCATATCAAGAAAGAAATTAAGGAGATCACTTCTTGAAAGAGGGCCGATTATACTTGTGATGTTTCAAGAAAGATTGGAAAAGTTGGGAGAAATTCCCAAGACCGTGAAAACCCTTTTAGATAAATTCCAAAATGTATTTCCAGAAGAGCTACCACAAGGGCTACCCCCTCTTCGGGGCATTGAGCATAAAATTGATCTTCAACCGGGGGTAGTGCTTCCAAACAGACCAGCTTATAGGATGAATCCCACGGAGAAAAAAGAGCTACAACAATAAGTGGAGGAGCTACTTGAAAAGGGTTACATAAGGGAATCCATGAGTCATTGTGTCGTGCCTTCACTTTTAGTACCAAATAAGGATGGTACCATAAGAATGTGTGTGGATAGTAGAGTCATCAACTAAATCACCATAAAGTATCATTTTCCCATCCCGAGACTAGAAAACATGCTTGATGAATTGAGTGGCGCATCATTCTTTTCAAAAGTGGATCTAAAGAGTAACTACCATCAAATTTGAATGAAGGAAGGAGATGAATGAAAGATAGCTTTCAAAACCAAGTATGATTTATTTGAATGGCTAGTGATGTCCTTCGACCTCTCTAATGCACCAAGTACCTTCATGAGGCTCATGCACTATGTGCTCAAGGATTTTTTGGGAAAGTTCATAGTGGTCTACTTTGATGACATCCTGATATATAGTATGAACTTCACATCTCAGTTGGAGAACCTCGGTACTCTTTAAGTCGTTTCGAGAAACATTGGTGATTTGTTTGTTTAAATGTTTTGGTTGGGTAGTTAGGATTAGTTCTTTTATGGGATATGCTTTTATTGTTTCGATGGTATGTATGATGCATGTTTACTTTAAGCACGTAATTGTTCATGCGTCATGGTTTTGAATTATGCATAGAAAATGAATTTCTGCACTATGTTTTCACGAAAAGAGATGTGGTCCGGAAAAGGGGCTATTGATCTATTGTGAAGGCCAAAATGGGCTTGTCACAATACCACATCGCCTAAAAAAACGAAATGAATCTACGTAATCTGTTATCTGGTCATGCGAGGTGGGGCTCAGGCACGGCTGTTACGGATGTGAGCATGTACCCCCCCCCCCCCTCGGCTACGTGGAAAGGGTTGTCCTACCGCCGGATGTCCCCTCTCCACATAGCAGGTTGAGATCTCGATGACATTCTGTCTGCGACGTAATGATAAGAAAATGTTGCATGATTTCTGAACTTCATATGCACAGTATGCATCTGCATTTACGAAACTTGCTGAGCCTTTAGCTTATAGTTGTCTGTATGGTGTAGGTGATCTAGATACAGGTGAGGACGAGATCCCTCCACCAGAGGAATGATCAGTTGAAGAACGATGGCCCGCAGGAGTGTGCTGGGCAGTCGGTGCACTTTTGACCCGTGGGGATGTGTGTAAGTATTTTGGGAACACGATGTTAGAAGTAGATCAGATTGTATAGTTGAACATATTAGGATGTTTGGGATCTGGATAGTGGATAGGTTATATTTTGATGTTTTGGAAACCTATTTTATAAACTGCTTTTGGAAAGTGTTTTATTGGAAATATACTGAACTGCTTGGAGTTTTATTTAAACAGGAGGAATTGTTTAGTTTTTAAACGGATCCACGCAGTTCGTTTTTACGAAACCTTACTATGTTTTTAAATACGTTCTAGGGTATGTTTCGAGTCGTTTATTTGGTGGTTGTGGAAAGGAGAAATGAATGATTTTCTGTTGAATTGGTTTAGGGTGTAGGTTATGAGCAAAAAGAGAAAAAAGAAAAAAAAGAGCCGATCACGATCGATCGGGCACAATACCGCGATCGATCGTGATCCGAGAAAAATTTTCACCAATGATTCCAGAGGCGGTTCGATCGATCGGGCACACCACCTCGATCGATCGGGATTCGAGAAAATTTTTTCCAATGATTCCAGAGGCGGCTCGATCGATCGGGCATACTACTACGATTGATCGGAATCAGCAAAAGTTACATACCTAAGTGTCAGCGTGACCACGATCGATTGAGATCACACCTCGATCGATCGTGATCGCGGGAAATCGGGCAAAATGCTCTTTTTGTCGCTATGTTCTGCTGCCTTTAAATTTAATTTTTATAAATTGTTTTCTTTAGTTTCCTTTACTTTAAATACATTTTCCTAAAAGGTTTTCAAATTGTTTAAGAGCTTATTAGGTATAAAAGAAAAAGAAAAATTTACACGTAAAATTGGGAATAGTTCTAGGGTCGTTACAAGTTATGGTATCAAAGCCCCAGAGTTTTAAAAGCAGTTCTGTAGACTGCTCGACTGCACAGCCACTACGCGGACATCCTTCCTCAACTGTAAGTATATTTAATGTTTTGTTTAATTTTGATTTCTTAGGATTATTTGTTTTAACTTTTATAGGAGTTATAAAATGGTTCGAGCGAAAGACGCTAGGGATGAAGCCCTAGATCGACTTACAGATTTGCTGGACCGATAGGCCCAGCACATGGACAGGCAAGCACAACAAATTGAGCGTTTAGTAAATCGTGAGGATCGTGAGGCCCGAGAGGTGATCGTCCCGAACCATCGGGGCATGGAGAGATTCCAGAAGCTACAACCTCCAGTATTCAACGGACAATCATCAGACCCCACTCTAGCCGAGGAGTGGATCTGAACGATGGAGGATATGTCAGGATACGCGGAGGTAGAGAATGGGAACAAGGTTGCCTACGTCGCCTTTCATTTGGCGTTGGATGCTCGATTTTGGTGGGATTCAATCAAGGAGACAACGGACGTGACAATTATGACTTGGGAGTAGTTTAAGACCGTGTTTTTCGACAAATATTTCAGCCGCACTGTGAGTGTGACAAAGAGGAATAAGTTTATGCAGCTGAAGCAGATAGGTTCAGTTTCAGAGTAGATACGGAAGTTTGAAGCCCTGTCGAGATTTGCACCGCGTCTTGTAAGCGACAATGAAGACAAAGTGCACCAATTTATGGAAGGGCTGAATTCAGAGATTCGGATGCATGTTATAGTATCGGGGATTATAATGTGCCATATTCAGACATCGCAGCAAGAGCTTGGATTTCGAGGCTACATGGACGACTTGTGTTAAGCCGAGGGAGCCAGCTAGGGGCTTCTTCCAGTGAGATCCACCCTCAGTCACAGAATCGAGGTTGGCAGGCTAGAGTCCAACAACCCCAGCAACAACAAAGGGGTGTCAAGAGGCCTTCTGAAGGAGGTAATGACCGAGAAAAGGGAAAACAGGTACAAGGGGCTCCTCAGATACCCTGGTGCCCTAAGTGCCAAAGAGAACACAATGGCGAATGTAGAATTGGCACGAATAAGTGCTATCGGTGCAGTGAAGTCGGCCATTTTGTTAAAGATTGCCCAAAGCCGGGCCGAGATCAGTTGGGCGGAGATAAGAGAAGGGTCATGCCGAGGATCTTTGCCCTTATTGAGCCTGGTGACTGTCGACGACGAGGCTCAACCCTCAGTGATAGCAGGTACTGTAACACCCGAGATTAAATTTAAAAAGAATAATAAAATAGGTTGTTTTAAGTAATTGAGTTTTAATAATTGAAATGTAAAGTAAATAATTTGATTGAAATTAAGTTGAAATTAAGACGGGGATTAGGTTAATTTAATAACGAGATTTAACGAAATTCGTATTGGTCGGAAACACGAGAGGGCAAAACGGTAATTGAGGATTAATTAATAGTTAGTTTTATTATTATTATTATTATTATTATAAATAAATAAAAATTAAAACAACAGAATAGCCGAAGCTATTCTGTTGTTCGCGTTTGAGCACCCGAGCCCGAGAACAGGGCAGGGAAGGAGGGGAGCTCCGGCGGCGATCGACGGAGAAAGCGCCGGCGATTCCCGACGGTTTCCGGCCAGACGACGTCGGCGACTCCTAGGCTGCCAGTTCCGGCCGTCGTCGCGCACAGAATCCGAACGGTAAGTCGTTCTCTTCCCCTGTTTCGGTTCTGTTTGTGGCCGAGGGTGAGGAGCGAGTTTGAGCTCCGATCACCGGCCGTTTTTGGTCACCTCCGGCGTGGGTTTGCCGACCCTAGGATCGGCTTTGGTTGCCTGGCCGTGTTGAGCCCGATTTGGGCGAAAAAAACAGTGAAGCCCTCTTTAGGGCATTTCGGGTTTTGCGTGTAGGTCGAGATTTTTGGTTAATTTATGCTAATTGAGGGTATTTGTGGTTGTTTAGTGATGAATTGAGTGAGAATTGATGGAAAATCGAAAAGGGGGATTTTCCGGGTAAAGGGGCAAGTTCGGGTTTTGTGATATTTGACCTAGCTAGGGTAGTTTGTTTTCAAATTCCTTTTGGCAGGCTAAAATTGGTTATTAGAGGAGTACGTGGCCAGCTGGAATCGTTCGATTCCGATAACCGACGCAAAAGATATGCACGTTTGAGGTTTCAGGGTCAGTTTTTACCGAACCCAAATTGGTGGCCCGTTTCGTTAGGTTTTTGTTGGATTAGGCTAGAAATAGTAGTTTGAGAGTAATTGGTGAATGTAGGCTTAATTTTAAAGAAATTTGAATCGTTGTAGTTAGAGTTAGTTTAAATATGCTGTAGAAGTGAATAGTGATGCTTAAGTGAATTTTTGTGAATGTGATAGGTTACCGAGTGGGGAAATGTACATAGCCAAAGCGAGTAAGTGCGGTGCCAGAGTTCAGGTAAGTAGAGGACGTTATGTTTTGCCTTCGGGCCTACACCACGGAACGGTAGGGAATTGGTCGTTGTTGATTTCTTTGCCTTGTTTTGAATTGTTAGTTGGTTGCTTTACTTGGTTTGAATTGTGAATTGGTTGCTTTGCTTTGTTTTGTTTTTGTTAGCATGTTTGGTTGTATGTGCCCGTTTGTTTGTTGTGTGGTACCATATTGTTGATAGTTGTGTGTTTTGATACGTAGTGGGACGACTTCTGCTGTTTTTGTGTTGTTTAGATTTTTTTTTTTTTAGATTTTTTTTTTTTTGTTTTTTTTTTTTTAGATTTTTTTTTTTTTTTTAGATTTTTTTTTTTTTTTTTTAGATTTTTTTTTTTTTAGATTTTTTTTTTTTTAGATTTTTTTTTTTTTAGATTTTTTTTTTTTTAGATTTTTTTTTTTTTAGATTTTTTTTTTTTTTTAGATTTTTTTTTTTTTAGATTTTTTTTTTTTTAGATTTTTTTTTTTTTTTTTTAGATTTTTTTTTTTTTAGATTTTTTTTTTTTTTTAGATTTTTTTTTTTTTAGATTTTTTTTTTTTTTGTTTTTTTTTTTTTTTAGATTTTTTTTTTTTTTTTAGATTTTTTTTTTTTTTTTTTTTTAGATTTTTTTTTTTTTAGATTTTTTTTTTTTTTAGATTTTTTTTTTTTTAGATTTTTTTTTTTTAGATTTTTTTTTTTTTTTTTTTTTTTTTAGATTTTTTTTTTTTTAGATTTTTTTTTTTTTTGTTTTTTTTTTTTTAGATTTTTTTTTTTTTAGATTTTTTTTTTTTTAGATTTTTTTTTTTTTTTAGATTTTTTTTTTTTTAGATTTTTTTTTTTTTTTTTTTTTAGATTTTTTTTTTTTTAGATTTTTTTTTTTTTAGATTTTTTTTTTTTTTTGTTTTTTTTTTTTTTTAGATTTTTTTTTTTTTAGATTTTTTTTTTTTTAGATTTTTTTTTTTTTAGATTTTTTTTTTTTTTAGATTTTTTTTTTTTTAGATTTTTTTTTTTTTTTTTAGATTTTTTTTTTTTTTAGATTTTTTTTTTTTTTTTAGATTTTTTTTTTTTTAGATTTTTTTTTTTTTTGTTTTTTTTTTTTTTAGATTTTTTTTTTTTTTTTTAGATTTTTTTTTTTTTTTTTTTTTAGATTTTTTTTTTTTTAGATTTTTTTTTTTTTTTTTAGATTTTTTTTTTTTTTAGATTTTTTTTTTTTTAGATTTTTTTTTTTTTTAGATTTTTTTTTTTTTTAGATTTTTTTTTTTTTTTGTTTTTTTTTTTTTTTAGATTTTTTTTTTTTTAGATTTTTTTTTTTTTTTTTTAGATTTTTTTTTTTTTAGATTTTTTTTTTTTTAGATTTTTTTTTTTTTTTTTAGATTTTTTTTTTTTTAGATTTTTTTTTTTTTGTTTTTTTTTTTTTAGATTTTTTTTTTTTTAGATTTTTTTTTTTTTTTAGATTTTTTTTTTTTTAGATTTTTTTTTTTTTAGATTTTTTTTTTTTTAGATTTTTTTTTTTTTAGAAAGTGCTAGAGAGTACGCACTAGGGAGTTGAACGCCTCGTTGTTAACGTGCAAGAGCACTAGAGGGTTTAACGTCTCGTCGTTAACGTGCTAGAGAGTACGCACTAGGGAGTTGAACGCCTTGTCGTTAACGTGCAAGAGCACTAGAGGGTTTAACGTCTCGTCGTTAACGTGCTAGAGAGTATGCACTAGGGAGTTGAACGCCTCGTCGTTAACGTGCAAGAGCACTAGAGGGTTTACGTCTCGTCGTAACGTGCTAGAGAGTACGCACTAGGGAGTTGAACGCCTCGTCGTAACGTGCAAGAGCACTAGAGGGTTTAACGTCTCGTCGTTAACGTGCTAGAGGGTATGCACTAGGGAGTTGAACGCCTCGTCGTTAACGTGCAAGAGCACTAGAGGGTTTACGTCTCGTCGTTAACGTGCTAGAGGGTATGCACTAGGGATTTGAACGCCTCGTCGTAACGTGCAAGAGCACTAGAGGGTTTAACGTCTCGTCGTTAACGTGCTAGAGGGTATGCACTAGGAGTTGAACGCCTCGTCGTTAACGTGCAAGAGCACTAGAGGGTTTAACGTCTCGTCGTTAACGTGCTAGAGAGTATGCACTAGGAGTTGAACGCCTCGTCGTTAACGTGCAAGAGCACTAGAGGGTTTAACGTCTCGTCGTTAACGTGCTAGAGAGTATGCACTAGGGAGTTGAACGCCTCGTCGTTAACGTGCAAGAGCACTAGAGGGTTTACGTCTCGTCGTTAACGTGCTAGAGAGTATGCACTAGGGAGTTGAACGCCTCGTCGTTAACGTGCAAGAGCACTAGAGGGTTTAACGTCTCGTCGTTAACGTGCTAGAGAGTATGCACTAGGGAGTTGAACGCCTCGTCGTTAACGTGCAAGAGCACTAGAGGGTTTACGTCTCGTCGTTAACGTGCTAGAGAGTATGCACTAGGGAGTTGAACGCCTCGTCGTTAACGTGCAAGAGCACTAGAGGGTTTACGTCTCGTCGTTAACGTGCTAGAGAGTATGCACTAGGGAGTTGAACGCCTCGTCGTTAACGTGCTAGAGAGTATGCACTAGGGAGTTGAACGCCTCGTCGTTAACGTGCAAGAGCACTAGAGGGTTTAACGTCTCGTCGTTAACGTGCTAGAGAGTATGCACTAGGAGTTGAACGCCTCGTCGTTAACGTGCTAGAGAGTATGCACTAGGAGTTGAACGCCTCGTCGTTAACGTGCAAGAGCACTAGAGGGTTTAACGTCTCGTCGTTAACGTGCAAGAGCACTAGAGGGTTTAACGTCTCGTCGTTAACGTGCTAGAGGGTATGCACTAGGGAGTTGAACGCCTCGTCGTTAACGTGCAAGAGCACTAGAGGGTTTAACGTCTCGTCGTTAACGTGCTAGAGAGTATGCACTAGGAGTTGAACGCCTCGTCGTTAACGTGCTAGAGAGTATGCACTAGGGAGTTGAACGCCTCGTCGTTAACGTGCTAGAGAGTACGCACTAGGGAGTTGAACGCCTCGTCGTTAACGTGCTAGAGAGTATGCACTAGGGAGTTGAACGCCTCGTCGTTAACGTGCAAGAGCACTAGAGGGTTTACGTCTCGTCGTTAACGTGCTAGAGAGTATGCACTAGGGAGTTGAACGCCTCGTCGTTAACGTGCTAGAGAGTATGCACTAGGGAGTTGAACGCCTCGTCGTTAACGTGCTAGAGAGTATGCACTAGGGAGTTGAACGCCTCGTCGTTAACGTGCTAGAGAGTATGCACTAGGGAGTTGAACGCCTCGTCGTTAACGTGCTAGAGAGTATGCACTAGGAGTTGAACGCCTCGTCGTTAACGTGCTAGAGAGTATGCACTAGGGAGTTGAACGCCTCGTCGTTAACGTGCTAGAGAGTATGCACTAGGAGTTGAACGCCTCGTCGTTAACGTGCTAGAGAGTATGCACTAGGAGTTGAACGCCTCGTCGTTAACGTGCTAGAGAGTATGCACTAGGAGTTGAACGCCTCGTCGTTAACGTGCAAGAGCACTAGAGGGTTTACGTCTCGTCGTTAACGTGCTAGAGAGTATGCACTAGGGAGTTGAACGCCTCGTCGTTAACGTGCTAGAGAGTACGCACTAGGGAGTTGAACGCCTCGTCGTTAACGTGCTAGAGGGTATGCACTAGGGAGTTGAACGCCTCGTCGTTAACGTGCAAGAGCACTAGAGGGTTTACGTCTCGTCGTTAACGTGCTAGAGGGTATGCACTAGGGAGTTGAACGCCTCGTCGTTAACGTGCTAGAGAGTATGCACTAGGGAGTTGAACGCCTCGTCGTTAACGTGCAAGAGCACTAGAGGGTTTAACGTCTCGTCGTTAACGTGCTAGAGAGTATGCACTAGGGAGTTGAACGCCTCGTCGTTAACGTGCTAGAGAGTATGCACTAGGAGTTGAACGCCTCGTCGTTAACGTGCAAGAGCACTAGAGGGTTTACGTCTCGTCGTTAACGTGCAAGAGCACTAGAGGGTTTACGTCTCGTCGTTAACGTGCTAGAGAGTACGCACTAGGGAGTTGAACGCCTCGTCGTTAACGTGCAATGAGCAAATTGGAAACTGTTGGGGTGTGCTGTAGTGTGGTGGCATTGTTGTGTGGTGTGGCATTGTCTGGCGTGGCAAGAATAAGGCATCCTTTTGAGTGTGGGCAAATCGTGTTTTGTTTCGTGTTGTTGTTTTTTGGTTGTTTTGTTACAGGTTATGTGAGAGCATTATATTTAGTTGTATGTGTTAATCCCTACTTGCTAAGCGTAAGCTTACGTGTGTGTGTGTGTGTTTGTTCTGTGGTGTAGGTAAACGATGCGGTTACAGGTGAGCTGAGCGAGTGAGCCATGACTTGGAGCCGTCGGAGGAAGTACAGGCTTGCTGGGGCGGCAGAGTTGTGGGGGGCCTTCGACAATGGTCTTCGGGAGTGTGGGCTTTGTCCTTTGGTAATTTGTTGTAATGTCTGTTTGTAGAAATGATGGGAATGCGTAACTTTCTTTTTGATTGATTTTTTTTATTTTTTTTTTTTAGATTTTTTTTTTTTAGATTTTTTTTTTTTAGATTTTTTTTTTTTTTTAGATTTTTTTTTTTTATTTTTTTTTTTTAGATTTTTTTTTTTTTAGATTTTTTTTTTTTAGATTTTTTTTTTTTAGATTTTTTTTTTTTTTTAGATTTTTTTTTTTTAGATTTTTTTTTTTTAGATTTTTTTTTTTTTTTTAGATTTTTTTTTTTTTAGATTTTTTTTTTTTTTAGATTTTTTTTTTTTAGATTTTTTTTTTTTAGATTTTTTTTTTTTTAGATTTTTTTTTTTTAGATTTTTTTTTTTTAGATTTTTTTTTTTTAGATTTTTTTTTTTTTAGATTTTTTTTTTTTAGATTTTTTTTTTTTAGATTTTTTTTTTTTATTTTTTTTTTTTAGATTTTTTTTTTTTAGATTTTTTTTTTTTAGATTTTTTTTTTTTAGATTTTTTTTTTTTAGATTTTTTTTTTTTTTTAGATTTTTTTTTTTTAGATTTTTTTTTTTTAGATTTTTTTTTTTTAGATTTTTTTTTTTTTTTTTAGATTTTTTTTTTTTAGATTTTTTTTTTTTAGATTTTTTTTTTTTAGATTTTTTTTTTTTTAGATTTTTTTTTTTTAGATTTTTTTTTTTTAGATTTTTTTTTTTTTAGATTTTTTTTTTTTAGATTTTTTTTTTTTAGATTTTTTTTTTTTAGATTTTTTTTTTTTAGATTTTTTTTTTTTAGATTTTTTTTTTTTTAGATTTTTTTTTTTTAGATTTTTTTTTTTTAGATTTTTTTTTTTTAGATTTTTTTTTTTTAGATTTTTTTTTTTTAGATTTTTTTTTTTTAGATTTTTTTTTTTTAGATTTTTTTTTTTTAGATTTTTTTTTTTTTAGATTTTTTTTTTTTAGATTTTTTTTTTTTTAGATTTTTTTTTTTTAGATTTTTTTTTTTTAGATTTTTTTTTTTTTAGATTTTTTTTTTTTAGATTTTTTTTTTTTAGATTTTTTTTTTTTTTAGATTTTTTTTTTTTAGATTTTTTTTTTTTAGATTTTTTTTTTTTAGATTTTTTTTTTTTATTTTTTTTTTTTAGATTTTTTTTTTTTAGATTTTTTTTTTTTAGATTTTTTTTTTTTTGATGAAATCTAGGTACCAACTTTTGAGGACCAAAGTTTTTGTAAGGAGGGTTTGGATGGGAGTGTAACACCCGAGATTAAATTAAAAAGAATATTAAAATAGGTGTTTAAGTAATGAGTTTTAATAATTGAAATGTAAAGTAAATAATTTGATTGAAATTAAGTTTGCAATTAAGACGGGATAGGATAATAATAACGGGATTTAACGGAAATTCGATTGGTGGAAACACGAGAGGGCAAAACGGTAATGAAGAATGAGTAAAGTGAGTTTTATTATTATATTAATAATAAATAAAAAGTAAAACAACAGAATAGCCGAAGCTATTCTGTGTCGCGTTGAGCACCGAAGGGGGGGGCCCGGAGGAACAGGGCAGGGAGGAGGGGAGCTCCGGCGGCGATCGACGGAGAAAGCGCGGCGATTACCGACGGTTTCCGGCAGACGAAGCACGGCGACTACTAGGACTGCCAGTTTCGACCGTCGTCGCGCACAGAATCCGAAGGGTAAGTCGTTCTTCCCTGTTTCGGTTCTGTTTGTGCCGGGGTGAGGAGGGGGCGAGTTTGCGCTCCGATTCACCGGCCGTTTTTGGTCACTCCGGCGGGCGTTGGCCACCTAGGATTGGGCTTTGGTCGCCTGGCCGTGTTGAGCCCGATTTGGGCGAAAAAAAAAAGTGTGAAGCCTCGTTAGGGCATTTTAGGGTTGCATATGTAGTTCGAGATTTTGTGTAAGGTTAGGGTATTGTGTTGTGGATGGGTATTTGTGGTATTTAGTGATGGAATGAGTGAGAATTGATGGAAAAATCGAAAAGGGGGATTTTCCGGGTAAAGGGGCAGTGGGTTTGTGATATTTGACCTAGCTAGGGTCGTTTGTTTTCAAATTCCTTTTGGCAGGCTAAAATTGGTTATTAGAGGAGTACGTGGCCGCTGAACGTTCGATCCGATAACCAACGCAAAAGTTATGCACGTTGATGTTTCGGGTCGGTTTTTACCGAACCCAAATTGTGGCCGTTTCGTTAGGTTTTGTGGATTAGGCTAGAACTAGGGTTGAGAGTAATGTGTGATGTAGGCTTAATTTAAGAAGTTTGAACGTTGTAGTTAGAGTTATTTAAAATGCTTTAGAAGTGAATAGTGATGCTTAAGTGAATTTTGTGAATGTGATAGGTTACGAGTGGGGGAAAAATGTACATACCAAAGGCGTAGAAGTGCGGGGCCAGAGTTCAGGTAAGTAGAGGACGTTATTTTTGCCTTTGGGCCTACACCACGGAACGGTAGGGAATTGTCGTTGGTTGATTTCTTTGAATGTTGAATTGTAGTGGTTGTTACCTTGGTGAATTGTGAATGGTTGCTTGCTTTGTTTGTTTTGGTTAGGCATGGTTTTGTTGTGGGGTGGCCATGTTTGTTGTGGTTGTGGGTTGGGGGGTGACCAGTATGTTTGATAGTTGTGTTGTTTTGTATTACGTAGTGTGGAGCCGACATTCTTGGCTGTTGTTTGGTGGTTGAGTGTTGTGTTATTGTTTGAGTTTGTTTGGTGTTTGAGTTATTGAGTGTGTGTGAGTGCTGGAACTGTAGGAGAGTAAGCATAGGGAGTTGAACGCCTCGTCGTTAACGTGCAAGAGCACTAGAGGGTTTAACGTCTCGTCGTTAACGTGCTAGAGAGTATGCACTAGGAGTTGAACGCCTCGTCGTTAACGGGCAAGAGCACTAGAGGGTTAACGTCTCGTCGTTAACGTGCTAGAGAGTATGCACTAGGGAGTTGAACGCCTCGTCGTTAACGTGCAAGAGCACTAGAGGGTTTAACGTCTCGTCGTTAACGTGCTAGAGAGTATGCACTAGGGAGTTGAACGCCTCGTCGTTAACGTGCAAGAGCACTAGAGGGTTTAACGTCTCGTCGTTAACGTGCTAGAGGGTATGCACTAGGGAGTTGAACGCCTCGTCGTTAACGTGCAAGAGCACTAGAGGGTTTAACGTCTCGTCGTTAACGTGCTAGAGAGTATGCACTAGGGAGTTGAACGCCTCGTCGTTAACGTGCAAGAGCACAGAGGGTTTAACGTCTCGTCGTTAACGTGCTAGAGGGTATGCACTAGGGAGTTGAACGCCTCGTCGTTAAAGTGCAAGAGCACTAGAGGGTTTAACGTCTCGTCGTTAACGTGCTAGAGGGTATGCACTAGGAGTTGAACGCCTCGTCGTTAACGTGCTAGAGAGTATGCACTAGGAGTTGAACGCCTCGTCGTTAACGTGCAAGAGCACTAGAGGGTTTAACGTCTCTCGTTAACGTGCTAGAGAGTAAGCACTAGGGAGTTGAACGCCTCGTCGTTAACGGGCAAGAGCACTAGAGGGTTTAACGTCTCGTCGTTAACGTGCTAGAGAGTATGCACTAGGGAGTTGAACGCCTCGTCGTTAACGTGCAAGAGCACTAGAGGGTTTAACGTCTCGTCGTTAACGTGCTAGAGAGTATGCACTAGGGAGTTGAACGCCTCGTCGTTAACGTGCAAGAGCACTAGAGGGTTTAACGTCTCGTCGTTAACGTGCTAGAGAGTATGCACTAGGGAGTTGAACGCCTCGTCGTTAACGTGCAAGAGCACTAGAGGGTTTAACGTCTCGTCGTTAACGTGCTAGAGAGTATGCACTAGGGAGTTGAACGCCTCGTCGTTAACGTGCAAGAGCACTAGAGGGTTTAACGTCTCGTCGTTAACGTGCTAGAGAGTATGCACTAGGGAGTTGAACGCCTCGTCGTTAACGTGCAAGAGCACTAGAGGGTTTAACGTCTCGTCGTTAACGTGCAAGAGCACTAGAGGGTTTAACGTCTCGTCGTTAACGTGCAAGAGCACTAGAGGGTTTAACGTCTCGTCGTTAACGTGCTAGAGAGTATGCACTAGGGAGTTGAACGCCTCGTCGTTAACGTGCAAGAGCACTAGAGGGTTTAACGTCTCGTCGTTAACGTGCTAGAGAGTATGCACTAGGGAGTTGAACGCCTCGTCGTTAACGTGCAAGAGCACTAGAGGGTTTAACGTCTCGTCGTTAACGTGCAAGAGCACTAGAGGGTTTAACGTCTCGTCGTTAACGTGCTAGAGAGTATGCACTAGGGAGTTGAACGCCTCGTCGTTAACGTGCTAGAGAGTATGCACTAGGGAGTTGAACGCCTCGTCGTTAACGTGCAAGAGCACTAGAGGGTTTAACGTCTCGTCGTTAACGTGCAAGAGCACTAGAGGGTTTAACGTCTCGTCGTTAACGTGCTAGAGAGTATGCACTAGGGAGTTGAACGCCTCGTCGTTAACGTGCTAGAGAGTATGCACTAGGGAGTTGAACGCCTCGTCGTTAACGTGCAAGAGCACTAGAGGGTTTAACGTCTCGTCGTTAACGTGCAAGAGCACTAGAGGGTTTAACGTCTCGTCGTTAACGTGCTAGAGAGTATGCACTAGGGAGTTGAACGCCTCGTCGTTAACGTGCAAGAGCACTAGAGGGTTTAACGTCTCGTCGTTAACGTGCTAGAGAGTATGCACTAGGGAGTTGAACGCCTCGTCGTTAACGTGCTAGAGAGTATGCACTAGGGAGTTGAACGCCTCGTCGTTAACGTGCTAGAGAGTATGCACTAGGGAGTTGAACGCCTCGTCGTTAACGTGCAAGAGCACTAGAGGGTTTAACGTCTCGTCGTTAACGTGCTAGAGAGTATGCACTAGGGAGTTGAACGCCTCGTCGTTAACGTGCTAGAGAGTATGCACTAGGGAGTTGAACGCCTCGTCGTTAACGTGCTAGAGAGTATGCACTAGGGAGTTGAACGCCTCGTCGTTAACGTGCTAGAGAGTATGCACTAGGGAGTTGAACGCCTCGTCGTTAACGTGCAAGAGCACTAGAGGGTTTAACGTCTCGTCGTTAACGTGCAAGAGCACTAGAGGGTTTAACGTCTCGTCGTTAACGTGCTAGAGAGTATGCACTAGGGAGTTGAACGCCTCGTCGTTAACGTGCTAGAGAGTATGCACTAGGGAGTTGAACGCCTCGTCGTTAACGTGCAAGAGCACTAGAGGGTTTAACGTCTCGTCGTTAACGTGCTAGAGAGTATGCACTAGGGAGTTGAACGCCTCGTCGTTAACGTGCAAGAGCACTAGAGGGTTTAACGTCTCGTCGTTAACGTGCTAGAGAGTATGCACTAGGGAGTTGAACGCCTCGTCGTTAACGTGCTAGAGAGTATGCACTAGGGAGTTGAACGCCTCGTCGTTAACGTGCAAGAGCACTAGAGGGTTTAACGTCTCGTCGTTAACGTGCTAGAGAGTATGCACTAGGGAGTTGAACGCCTCGTCGTTAACGTGCTAGAGAGTATGCACTAGGGAGTTGAACGCCTCGTCGTTAACGTGCAAGAGCACTAGAGGGTTTAACGTCTCGTCGTTAACGTGCTAGAGAGTATGCACTAGGGAGTTGAACGCCTCGTCGTTAACGTGCTAGAGAGTATGCACTAGGGAGTTGAACGCCTCGTCGTTAACGTGCTAGAGAGTATGCACTAGGGAGTTGAACGCCTCGTCGTTAACGTGCAAGAGCACTAGAGGGTTTAACGTCTCGTCGTTAACGTGCTAGAGAGTATGCACTAGGGAGTTGAACGCCTCGTCGTTAACGTGCAAGAGCACTAGAGGGTTTAACGTCTCGTCGTTAACGTGCTAGAGAGTATGCACTAGGGAGTTGAACGCCTCGTCGTTAACGTGCAAGAGCACTAGAGGGTTTAACGTCTCGTCGTTAACGTGCTAGAGAGTATGCACTAGGGAGTTGAACGCCTCGTCGTTAACGTGCAAGAGCACTAGAGGGTTTAACGTCTCGTCGTTAACGTGCTAGAGAGTATGCACTAGGGAGTTGAACGCCTCGTCGTTAACGTGCAAGAGCACTAGAGGGTTTAACGTCTCGTCGTTAACGTGCAAGAGCACTAGAGGGTTTAACGTCTCGTCGTTAACGTGCTAGAGAGTATGCACTAGGGAGTTGAACGCCTCGTCGTTAACGTGCTAGAGAGTATGCACTAGGGAGTTGAACGCCTCGTCGTTAACGTGCTAGAGAGTATGCACTAGGGAGTTGAACGCCTCGTCGTTAACGTGCTAGAGAGTATGCACTAGGGAGTTGAACGCCTCGTCGTTAACGTGTTGCAGGTACCTAGCATTTTGGAGGCGCCATTTTCAGGCGTTACTTTGCCGAAATTTTCGGGAAGGACGCCGTGGTGCTTAAAGGTTAGGATTAAGGAAATTAGGGCGTCTAGGCAGCTAGGTATGATTTAAGAGAGTTTTGGGAGTTTAGTTTTAAATTCAGATGTGAATCGTTTTCTTTTATGTTTGGGAGTCAGTTTTAACGTGGGATTGGTTAGCAAAGTAGCGCTCCAAGCCAGGGTGGGTTCGGGGGCGTTACAGGTACTATTTTGATTATGGGCGTACCTGTCTTTTCTTTGATAGACACGGGAGCTACGCACTCTTTTATCTCAACTGCTTGCATGACTAGATTGGGGTTAGAGTCCGAGTTAGCAGAGTTCGAGTATAGAGTAATGCTACCTTCAGGGGAGCATATGCGTTCAGATCGTATTCTCCAGGGCAATGTTGTCTCAGTGGGAGATACTACCCTTTATGCTTGTCTAATAGTTATGAGCATAGAGCGGTACGATCTTATCTTAGGGATGGACTTGCTGTCACAGCACTTCGCCACCATCGATTGTCGATCCGCGGATTGGGACTTTTCGGCCCCGGGTAAGGCCGAGTTTGCTTATCAGGGGATGAACAGGTTGAATGGATCGCCTACTTCCTATTCCAAGAAGGTCGATGAGCAGTTTAAAGGTGAATGCTCGATTTATCTGGCCACAGTAGTTGATACTCAGTTGCTCAGTGGAGTAAAGCCGAGTGACCTTCCTATAGTCAGAGAATTCTCTGAGATCTTTCTTGATGATCTTCCCGGATTACCGCCGGCCAGGGAGATCGAATTTACCATTGATGTGTATCCGAGCTCGGCGCCAGTGTCTAAGAATCCATACAGATTGACGCCTGCTAATTGAGAGAATTGAAAACTCAGCTTGAGGAGTTGCTGGATAAGGGTTTCATCCGACCCAGTTTTTCTCCCTGGGGTGCGCCCGTTCTGTTCGTTAAGAAGAAAAACGAGACTCTCAGGATGTGCGTGGATTACAGAGAGCTGAATAAGCTTACAGTAAAGAATAAGTATCCACTGCCCCGGATAGACAATTTATTTGATCAACTGCAGGGTGCCCGAGTGTTTTCCAGGATTGACCTACGCTCGGGTTATTACCAATTCAAGGTCCGGAGAGAAGATATTCAGAAAACGGCGTTCCGAACGAGGTATGGGCATTATGAGTTTCTTGTTATATCTTTTAGACTTACCAATGCCCCTGCAGCGTTTATGGACTTGATGAACCGTGTTTTCAAGGAGTATTTGGACAAGTTCGTTGTTGTTTTCATTGATGACATTTTGATTTATTCTAAAACGAAGGAAGAGCATGAGGAGCATCTGAGGATTGTTTTGGGAATTCTGAGTCAACACCGTCTTTACCCAAAGTTTTCTAAGTGCGAGTTCTGGTTGGACAAAGTCGATTTTCTGGGCCATATCATATCACAGGAAAGAGTTTCTGTGGATCCGAGTAAAATTCAGGTGGTTAGGGATTGGCCGCAGCCTAAGAACGTGCGTGAGGTACGTGGATTTCTCGGGTTGGCTGGCTATTATCGGAAATTCATAGAGGGATTTTCGAAGATTGCAGTTCCTCTCTCACACTTGACTTAGAAGAATGAGAAGTTTATATGGTCGGCTGCTTGTGACGGGAGTTTTATGGAGTTGAAGCAGAAGTTGACCACAGCTCCAGTTCTAATGTTGCCTGTTGAATGTGATAAATTCAGTATTTACTGTGATACACCTGGAGTTGGACTTTGTTGTGTATTGATGCAGGAAGGTAGGGTTATTGCTTATGCTTCTCGGCAGTTGAAGCCGTATGAGCAGAACTATCCTACACATGACCTGGAGTTAGCAGCCGTGTCCTTCGCACTGAAGGTTTGGAGACATTACTTATATGGGCAGCAGTGCGAGATATTTTCAGACCATAAGAGCTTGAAGTATTTGTTTACGCAGAAAGAACTTAATATGTGGCAGAGAAGTGACTAGAGTTTGTTAAGTACTATGAGTTTGAGATTAAGTACCACCCGGGAAAGGCGAACAAGGTCGCTGATTCTTTGTGACGAATGCCTACTGCGAGTCAGCCATCACTTGCAGCGATATCAGTTATGTTGAGGTCTGAGATTGAGAAATTTGATGTGGAGATTGTGGCAGAGTTGTCCAGTATGCTCACAAATATTTCTCTCAGGCCGACTATTCTAGATAAGATACGAGAAGCTCAGCAGAAAGATGTGGAGTGTGAGGAGCTTCGATTGAGCATGACATCTGGAGACTTGTCTGATTTTAACTTGTCAGATGATGGTATTCTGAAGTTAAGGCATAGATGGTACGTGCTTAACGACGAAGAATTGAAGAAAGAAATTTTGGCCGAAGCACATTCTTCAGCTTACTCTGTGCACCCGGGAAGTACCAAGATGTACCGAGATTTAAAACAACACTTTTGGTGGCCGAACATGAAAAGGGAAGTCGCTAAGTACATAGAAACCTGTTTAGTTTGTCAATAGGTAAAGGCAGAACACCAGAGACCGGCCAGAACATTACAGCCACTGCCGATTCCGGAGTGGAAATGGGAGCAGATCTCCATGGATTTTATCGTGGGGCTCCCGAGGACGACGAAAGGGCATGACGGCATCTGGGTGATTGTGGACCGATTGACAAAGTCGGCTCACTTCTTATAGGTGAAGATGACTTCTTCTATGGATCAGCTAGCCGAGCTTTATGTGCAGGAGATTGTTAGACTGTATTGAGTACCAGTTTTGATTGTCTCAGATCGAGATCCGAGATTTATGTCAAAATTCTGGAAGAGTCTGTACAAAGATATGGGAACTCAGCTAAATTTCAGCACAACATTTCACCCTAAGACTGATGGTCAGACAGAGAGAACGAATCAGATTCTAGAAGATATGCTCAGAGCTTGTGTGTTAGAATTTCAGGGATCGTAGAGCAAGTATTTGCCACTGATCGAGTTCTCTTACAACAATAGCTTCCAGGCTACCATCGGTATGGCTCCGTATGAGGCATTGTATGGTCGAAAGTGTAGATCTCCGTTATATTGGGACGAGGTTGGTGAAGCTAGTATTGTTGGTCCCGAGATTCTACAGCAAACGGCAGAGAAGATTGCCGTTATCAGACAGCGTATCAAGATAGCTCAGAGTCGACAGAAGAGCTATGCTGACACGAGACGGACGGAACTGGAATTCGAAGAAGGTGATGAGGTTTATTTGAAGATTTCTCCGTTCAAGGGAGTTATGCGATTCGAAAGAAAGGGCAAGCTAAGCCCTCGGCCCTTCCTTATTTTGAAGAAGATCGGGAAGATGGCGTATCGACTGCAACTTTCGGCTTCAATAGAAGGTATCAACAATGTATTCCACGTGTCTATGCTTCGAAAGTGTTTGCGCGATCCATCACATATCGTGGAGGCAAGAGAGATCGAGGTACAGCCTACCTTGACTTATGTGGAGAAGCTGGTACGTATTTTGGAGTCTTCCATCAAAGTGTTGCGCAACAAAGAAATTCCACTAGTCAAAGTTTTATGACGGAATCACGAGGTGGAAGAAGCTACTTGGGAGCGACAGCAGGATATGATGGCTAAGTATCCTGAGTTGTTTGTGTAATCAAATTTTGAGGATAAAATTTTAAATAAGGTGGATGGAATGTAACACCCGGTTCCTTACGGGATTTTCTAATTATATATATATGAGGGCATTTTTGTAAATATGTTAAATTAAGTCTGTTCTACCAACGGAAAGCGTTATTACGATCCTAATAATTAATATAGATTTTAAGAAAATTTTGGGAATTTTAGGAGTTGTAACGCTAATTTACGAGAATTACGTTTCTCGTAATATAATGGACGTTGTAATAAAAATAGTAAACGAGGTTCGTTTTACGAACGGACCGTTTTAATAAAGCGCAGATAATAAGTCAGAGTTATTGATGAACTAAGGAAATTTAGAGAAGCCAAATCGTTAGTTAAGTAACGAAACAAAGAATGAAACAAATAGAAAATCAAAGGAATGGAAAAAAGATAATTTGCCAAACCAAATTATTAAAAACACTTTTCTTCTCTCCCTCCCTCATTTTCTCTCTTCTCCCACGAAGCTCCAGCGAGCTTTTCCCCTTCTCTGGCGACGTTCTTCCCCTTTTGCTTCACCGTTTCTTCTTCAATCGCTTGGGTTCTTCACGTTTTCCTATCCTATCGTGATTCTAGGTAAGTTTCTAGCGTTTCCCGACCGTTATTTTCGAGTTCTAGCTTGATAAACCGTTAGGGTTTCGTAGAAATTTCATGAAAATAGTTGAGTTTTGTTAGAAAACGTTAGATAGGGTTGCAATTACGATTATTGAGTGTTATTAGGTGAAATATAGGGTGTATTCAAAGTTTGGGTTCAAAGGTCAGGTTTGAAGCCTTGAGAAACCTCCATTAATGGAGGATTGTTATTTCTGAGCATGAGTTACTCGATGAAATGCCTCAATGAGCTAAATTAGAGTTTTAGGAAATTTCTTTAGTTAAGGGTTTGTTAATTTGGACGTTTAATGGTTTAAACGTGTTTTAACGACGATTGTTGTGAAATTTCCTTAGGTGAACGACGCTCGTGGACAGAGCTAGAATTTCAATGGATGCGAGGTAAGTTCTCGTGACTTACTATGGCCGATTGGCCTACACCGTATGTTGAAGTCGTTTCGAGGAACATTGGTGATTTGTTTGTTTAAATGTTTTGGTTGGGTAGTTAGGATTAGTTCTTTTATAGGATATGCTTTTATTGTCTCGATGGTATGTATGATGTATGTTTACTTTAAGCACATAATTGTTCATGCATCATGGTTTTCAATTATGCATAGAAAATGAATTTCCGCACTATGTTTTCACGAAAAAAGATGTGGCCCGAAAATGGGGTTATTGATCTATTGTGAAGGCCAAATGAGGCTTGTCACAATACCACATCGCCTAAAAAAACGAAATGAATCTACGTAATCTGTTATTTGGTCATGCGAAGTGGGGCTCAGGCACGGCTGTTGCGGATGTGAGCGTGTATCCCCCCCGCTACGTGGAAAGGGTTGTCCGACCGCCGGATGTGCCCTCTTCACATAGCGGGCTGAGATCTCGATGACATTCTGTCTGCGACGTAATGATAAGAAAATGTTGCATGATTTCTGAACTTCATATGCACAATGTCAAGGTCCGGGCTTGTCCAAGGCATGTTGCCTATGGCCGCCCTTGCTGTTAGTTAGATTCATTTCCTTTTTAAGTAATTCTGTTTTACTCTTTTTCCTTCTATTTTTGGCAATAGTGACTCCTCGCCACTACAGCATGTATACTACTGTCGTAGTGAAGATGGTCCAGATTGCTCTTTAGGGGGAGAGGCATGACTGCACGTAGACCCCCCTACCCACTGATGTAATTTGCTTCTATTCAATAAACAAGCTTTTTACATACACCCTCTTTATGCACACTATGCTCAATGATGCTGCTTTCGATTAATCTCGCTCGCTCGTTGCTTACTCGTTAGACACAAGCTCGCTCTAACGAAGTGGGCACTCGGTGCCGTTGGCACGCTCGTTGGCTGACCCAGTAAGGTGTGATATTGGGTGCCGCACGGTCTCGTAAGCCCCTTGAAAGTAGGACCGTGACAGTTGGTATCAGAGCCTAGGTTGGCTCAAAATCGTGAGAAAGTATGCCGAAGAAGAGTACGATGGAAAGGCCTAATGCACCATCGGATCAACTCGAGCGCCTCGTCGAGTTGGAAGGAGAAATACGGTATCTGCAAGACATACCGGACAACATTCGATTCATAGAAGAACGAATGAGGGAAATGTCTGAATTTCCTACTGAGATACCGGCTATTCACAACAGAATAGATGCCATACCGATTCCAGAGCTGTTGAATCGGGTGGAGACCCTCGAATCCCAACAAGAGAAAGGAAAGGGAGTTTGCACGGGAGAAAGTTCCACAGGTACTATAATCAGGGTCCTTGAGCGCGTCGATGAGATCGAGCTGGCTCATACCCGGTTGTCAGAAACTGTGTCTCAAGTAACCATGGACTTTAGAACAATGTTTGATTCTCTCAGGGCAGAGATTGCTGAGATCAACATTAAACTAAACCTTACCATGAGAGCCATGGGGAGTCAAACCCAGGCCACTACTGCTGCTGAATTCAGTCGAGTGAAAATCCTAGAGCCAAAGCCCTTTGGGGGAGCCCGGGATGCAAAAGAAATAGAGAATTTCATCTTCGACATGGAACAATATTTCAAGGCCACTAAAACGGATGAGGATTCGAAAGTGACCTTGGCCACAATGCATCTTACTGACGATGCAAAACTTTGGTGGAGATCAAAGTACCATGATATCAGTATCGGTGAATGTGTGATTGATACTTGGGAAGAACTAAAAAGACAACTGAAGGATAAATTCTTCCCAGAAAATGTTGAGTTTAATGCCCGCCGATTACTTCGATAACTGAAGCAGACTGCAAGCATCCGTGAATATGTCAAACAATTCTCGGGACTCATGCTGAATATTAGAGATATGTCGGAAAAAGATAAGATCTTTGCTTTCATCGAAGGTCTTAAACCGTGGGCCAGGACCAGATTATATGAACAAAGGGTGCAAAGTCTGTCAAGTGCACTTGCAGCCGCAGAGCGATTGTTCGATTATAACACTGAGAACCCTGAGCCAGAAAAGGATACTCCAAGTAGCCCAACCACCCACAAGTTTCAGAAACAGAACACAGGAACTGATGAAAAGAAGCCGTTTGTCCCAAAAGAAGGTTATGAAGCAGCAAGAAATGCTAACAACCAACGACAAATAAATAGGCCTGTGTCATGTTTTCTATGCAAGGGACCCCATCGAGTAGCCGAGTGTCCGCATAGATTAGCCTTAACTGCTTTACAAGCTTCGATTCAGGATGACAACTCAGCTAAGGGAGTTGCTGAAGGAAAATCCACCGAGCTTGCTGAAGTTGGGGCTATGACTTTCTTGTCAGCTATGCAACAGCAGATGGAAGAGCTTAAGAAGAACCCAGGTAAAGGCCTCATGTATGTCGAGTCATCCATCAACAATAGATCTGCTACAAGTACGATGATAGACTCAGGAGCCACTCATAACTTCATTACAGAGAAGGAAGCTCGCCGTCTTAATTTGAAGCTTGAAAAGAATGATGGTAGGATGAAAACAGTAAATGCAAAAGCGATGCCAGTACTTGGGATTGTAAGGAGAGCCCGGTTGAAACTCGGCTCATGGACGGGACTCATTGACTTCTTCGTAGCACGGATGGACGACTTTGATACGATCTTGGGGATGGAGTTCCTGATAGAACATAGAGCCATCCCAATACGTTCCACAAAATGTTTAATAATCACAAGTAACAACCCAACTGTTGTTCCTGCGATTCTTAAACAACCAAGTGCTATCAACATGAAGATGATTGCTGCAATGCAATTCAAGGAAGGGTAGAAACAAAACGATCCAATCTGTATGATTGCTCCGTGGGAAACAAAAAAAAAGGAGAAAAGAATACGCCCTGAGCTCTCAAAAGTCTTGAAGGAGTCCAGGAGTACCATGCCTAGTTGCTTACCCAAGACATTACCTCCCCGAAGAGACATCAATCATCAGGTTGAATTGAGTCAAAGATCTAAACCTCCTACAAAGGCCTCGTATATAACAGGTATGACAGAACTAGCAGAACTAGAGAGTTGGCAGAGTCTGCGTAATGTTGCACAATCTTGTTCTAACTGTCAAAGGAGCTCGTCAACAGAACTGAGCCCGTTTGAAGCAGTTTGCGGGAGACAACCAAGCATGCCATACATCTTAGGGCAACAATATTCTGGAAAGAGTCCGAAAGCTTACAACTTTCCTAAAGAAAGAAAGCACAATACATAGATAGCTCATGCTTACCTGAAGCAGACCTCTAAGCATATGAAGAAGTGGGTAGCTAAGGAACGGCAACCAACGGAGTTTAAGGCTGGTGACTTAGTACTGGTTAAGTTGCGACCTGAACATCTTTGCTTGAGGGGTAGGAAAGACAAACGACTTACCAAAAAGTATGAAAGCCCTATCGAAGTCATCGAGAAGGTCGGGAGAACATCTTACAGAGTTAATCTTCCATCATGGCTCCAAATCCATTCAGTGATCCCCGTCAGCAACTTGAAGTCCTACCATCAAGCCGACGAGAACAAGAACAAGGAAAGGAACAACCACTCTAGACCAAGTATCTCCATCAGCAACCAGAAGAAGAAAGGAGTCGAAGAAGTTTTCGCATATCTCCATCAGCAACCAGAAGAAGAAAGAAGTCGAAGAAATTCTGGCAGATTGAAGCCTCAAAACAAGCCGACGAAAGTACCAGGAATACCTCATCAGGTAGAAAGGACCAAGAGACGATGAAGTATTTTGGGAGAAAGCAAAAAGACTTGGAGAACTCATCACAGATGATCGAGGAATTCAAGAAGAAGAAGAGTTGACGAGGACGTCAACAGTTCAAATAGGGGAGAATGTCAAGGTCCGGGCTTGTCCAAGGCATGTTGCCTATGGCCGCCCTTGCTGTTAGTTAGATTCATTTCCTTTTTAAGTAATTCTGTTGTACTCTTTTTCCTTCTATTTTTGGCAAGAGTGACTCCTCGTCACTATAGCATGTATACTACTGCCGTAGTGAAGATGGTCCAGATTGCTCTTTAGGGGGAGAGGCATGACTGCATGTAGACCCTCCTACCCACTGATGTAATTTGCTTCTATTCAATAAACAAGCTTTTTACATACACCCTCTTTATGCACACTATGCTCAATGATGCTGCTTTCGATTAATCTCGCTCGCTCGTTGCTTACTCGTTAGACACAAGCTCGCTCTAACGAAGTGGGCACTCGGTGCCGTTGGCACGCTCGTTGGCTGACCCAGTAAGGTGTGATATTGGGTGCCACACGGTCTCGTAAGCCCCTTGAAAGTAGGACCGTGACACACAGCATGCATCTGCATTTACGAAACTTGCTGAGCCTTTAGCTCATAGTTGTCTGTATGGTGTAGGTGATCTAGATACAGGTGAGGATGAGATCCTTCCACCCGAGGAATGATCAGTTGAAGAACGATGGCCCGCGGGAGTGTGCTGGGAAGTCAGTGCACTTTTGACCCGTGGGGATGTGTGTAAGTATTTGGGGAACACGATGTTAGAAGTATATCAGATTGTATAGTTGAACATATTAGGATGTTTGAGATCTGGATAGTGGATAGATTATATTTTGATGTTTTGGAAACCTATTTTATAAACTGCTTTTGGAAAGTCTTTTATTGGAAATATAGTGAACTGCTTGGAGTTTTATTTAAACAGGAGGAATTGTTTAGTTTTTAAACGGATCCACGCAGTTCGTTTTTATGAAACCTTACTATGTTTTTAAATACGTTCTAAGGTATGTTTCGAGTCGTTTATTTGGTGGTTGAGGAAAGGAGAAATGAATGATTTTCTGTTGAATTAGTTTAGGGTGTAGGTTATGAGCAAAAAGAGAGAAAAGAAGAAAAAGAGCCGATCATGATCGATCGGGCACAATACCGCGATCAATCGTGATCCGAGAAAAATTTCCGCCAATGATTCTAGAGGCTGCCCGATCGATTGGGCACACCACCTCGATCGATCGGGATCCGAGAAAATTTCCGCCAATGATTCCAGAGGCGGCCCGATCGATCGGGCATACTACCACGATTGATCGGGATCAGCAAAAGTTACATACCTAAGTGTCAGCGTGACCACGATCGATCGGGATCACACCTCGATCGATCGTGATTGCAGGAAATCGGGCGAAATGCCCTTTTTGTCCCTATGTTCTGCTGCCTTTAAATTTAATTTTTATAAATTATTTTCTTTAGTTTCCTTTATTTTAAATACGTTTTCCTAAAAGGTTTTCAAATGGTTTAAGAGTTTATTAGGTATAAAAGAAAAAGAAAAATTTACACGTAAAATTCGAAATAGTTCTAGGGTCGTTACACGACTATTTTCCCTTCAACTGTGGACGACTGTTTTCCATTCAACTATGGACGACTACTCTTGTCCACAGAATGAACGACTGTTTTCCCTTACAACTTTGGACGACTACTCTTACAACAGAAACATAACTTAACCAATTATATACTAATCGGTGGACAATTCTAACTACAGGAGAACATAAAGATTTGACAGCAACCATTCAAAACAACATAAATCCATAACTTACTAAAAATCTAGAAAAAAAACTCGAGTTAAAACCAACCATGTTTCATTGTCAGATTAATTTTAGAAACATAACAAAACATTAAAACTACCATTGTCTTTAAAATTATCAGCACACATTAACTAAACCTTTGTCCACTAAGTTCTACACATACTACCATTGGTTAAACCGCCTCATCAGTGGACCAGATCGTGGCACTGGATGCACTCCTCCAACTGTGCCTATTCATCAGTATACTCAGGGAATTCACCTGTAGTCAACTCAGCATCTACATCACAAAACTCATCTATTAGCCTAATGCTAAATAAGTAGAGCAATAATGAAATGAAATTGCTGAAACATATATCCTATTTATGCTGTTTCTACTCTCATAGTTCATGTTGCATTTATAATCGTTATCTGTTGATCCCCCTGTTCGATGGGAAGCGGATCAATTTTCCCAAAGTATACATCCTCTAACTCGATTAAGGGGCAGATTAGTTCCCTTAATAGCTGGTCTTGATCCCCCTGTTCGATGGGAAGCGGATCATTTTTCCCCAAGTATGTATCCTCTAACTCGATTAAGGGGCGGATTAATTCCCTTAATAGCTAATCTGATTCAATCTGTTCATGTCTCACTATGCCACTATATCAGTAAATTCATTTTTGTGTTCTTTCAAAAACATGATACATGCCAAACTGATTGAAATCATGCAAAACATACATACACCCTACTGTTTTGTGATGTAGGCCTGAAGGCACACTCATACTCTACTTACCTAGCTTCCTGGAAAATGTTTGGTTGCAAGCTACTTCGAGAAAAATCATAAACACAGCATTAACTTAACTTTACTAGGCTTCATTCAACAGATTTGTGAAAAGAAATTACTGGTTTATTCCAACAAACTAAACTCGAGGTTATCTAGTTTTTGTCTAACTTCCACATTGCACAACTAGTTCTGGACTCGATCATTTCAGACGATTCTAGCAGCTTTGGACTACTTGGGGTGTCTACTAACAGAAAGAATCGAGGAAAAGCTCACCTAGAATGGAGAAATCTGGCGGAAAATTACCGGGAGTAACCTACTGAGCAGAGCACCAAAAAAGGGAGAGAAGGAGAAGAGTAGAGTGGCGGCTACTATGTATTACTCACAGAACCCTTTCTTTAAATACGTTATCCACAACAAATTTCCAATTACAAATATGCCCTTGCCTAGTCACTCATTAACCTAACTACTATTTCTCTCAATTTCTTCCATAAAACGTACACCATTAGTTGATAAAGTAAATTGGTTCAATAGAACCAGGTGTTACAATCTACCTCCCTTAAAAGAATTTTGTCCTCAAAATTCAGTACCTAAATAATTCTGGATATCGGCTCATCATGTCCTCCTGGCATTCCCAAGTTGCCTCTTCTACATTTTGGTTATGCCATAAGACTTTCACTAGTGGAACCTCTTTGTTGCGTAACACTTTAGCTGCATAGTTTAGGATCTCCCCTGGTTTCTCCTCATAGGTAAGAGTAGGATGAATTTCAATGCTCTTCTGTTCCACAACCTAAGTTGGATTTCGGATACATTTCTTCAGCATAGAAACATGGAACACATCATGAATTCCTTCCATAGAGGCTGGTAACTGTAACTGATAAGCTGTCTTCCCAATCCTCTTCAAAATTGAGAATGGCCCGATGTATCTGAGGTTCAACTTACCTCTCTTCCCGAATCTCACAACTCCTTAAGAAAAACTTCATCACCGACTTCAAACTCCAAATCTCTACGTCTCCTATCGGCATAGCTTTTGTGCTGGCTTTGAGCTATCAAGATTCGCTGTCAGATAAGGGCAATCTTCTCCACTGTTTTCTGCACAATATCAGAACCAATCAAACGTGTTTCTCCAACTTCATCCTAGTACAATGGAGATCTGCACTTCCGCTCATATAATGTCTCGTATGGTGCCATACCTATTCTTGCCTAAAAACTGTTGTTATAAGCAAATTCCACCAACGATAAGTACTTACTCCAAGAACCCTGAAAATCTAATATGCATGCTTGAAGCATATCCTCTAATGTTTGAACAGTCCTTTCACATTGTCCATATGTTTGAGGGTGAAATGCCGTACTAAAATTGAGCCGCGTACCCATAGCCTTGTGCAGACTCTTCTAGAACTTCGATGTAAATCTAGAATCTCGGTCTGATACTATTGTGATTGGAACTCCAGGCAATCGTACAATCTCATGCACATACAACTCAGCAAGCTGATCCATAGAGTAAGTAATTTTTATTGGCAGGAAATGGACAGATTTAGTTAGACGATCGACTATCACCCATATTCCACCATGACCCTTTGCTGTCCGAGGTAATCCCACAACAAAATCCATTGTCATTTGTTCCCATTTCTATTCAGGAAGTGGTAACGGTTGCAACGTTCTCGTAGAGCTTTGATGTTCATGCTTTAATCCGTTGACAATTCAAACACGATCCCACGTACTCCGCCACACTACCTTTCATATTTGGCCACCAATAATGTTGTCTAAGGTCTCTGTACATTTTCGTACTTCCAGGATGAACATAGAATCTAGAAGAATGAGCTTTCGAAAAGGATCTCTTCTCGAAGTTCTTTATTAGCGAGAACAAACCATCTATTCTGAAACTTAAGAATTCCATCATCAGAATAATTTAAATCCGATTTATTAGTAGAGTCCATGCTTAACTTGTACTTATTGCACTCAACATCATTTGCCTGAGCTTCCTTTATCCTTTCCAGAATAGTAGGCTTCAAGGATATAGCAGAAAACATAGCTGACACGCTGGACACTGCTTCCAGATTGAATCTTTGAAATTCCGACTCCAAAGCTAACGGCATGTCAAGAACCATTGCTAAGGTTGACACAGTCACTCTGCTCAACGCATCTGCCACTACATTTGTATTGCTTGGGGTGGTATTTAATCTCAAAATCGTAGTCCTTGACAAACTCCAACCATCGACGTTGCCTCATATTTAACTCTTTCTGAGTGAAAATATATTTCAGACATTTATGATCTGAGAATATTTCACAAGGTTGTCCATACAAGTAATGCTTCCAAATCTTCAATGCAAAAACTACCGCAGCTAACTCCAAATCGTGTGTAGGATAATTTTTCTTATGTGTTGTCAGCTTTCTAAAAGTATAAGCTATTACCTTTCCATCTTGCATCAACACACAGCCAATACCAACTTTGGAAGCATCACAATAAATTCTAAACTTTCTATTCTCAACATGAAGTGCTAATAGTGGGGCATTAGTCAATCTCTATTTCAAAGTCTGAAAACTGTTCTCACATTCTTCAGTCCATACATACTTCATGTTCTTCCTTGTTAACCGAGTGAGGGGTGTCGCAATCTTCGAGAATCCTTCAATAAATTTCCTGTAATAACCTGCTAATCCAAGGAAACTTCGAATATCTGTAACATTCTTCGATTGGGGCCATTCCTTGACTGCTTGAACCTTGGCTGGATCGACAGATATTCCATCTCCCGAGATAACGTGACCCAGAAAGTGAACTTGATCCAACCAAAACTCATACTTGGAAAATTTGGCATAAAGTTGGTGCTGTATTAGTACTTCTAACACCAAGTTCAGATGCTTTGCATGCTCATCCTTAGTACGTGAATAGATTAAAATATCATCAATAAACACTATGACAAATTTATCTAAATACTCGTGAAACACCCTATTCATAAGATCCATGAAGGCTGCTGGTGCGTTTGTCAATCCAAAAGACATAACCAAAAACTCATAATGTCCCATACCTCGTGCGAAAGGCGGTCTTTGGGATATCTTCATATTTAACTTTCAATTGGTAGTAGCCAGACCTTAGGTCAATCTTAGAGAAGATTCGCGCTCCATAGAGTTGGTCGAATAAATCATCAATCCTTGGTAGTGGATACTTATTTTTTATAGTTAACTTATTCAATTTTCGATAATCAACGCACATACGCAATGATCCATCATTCTTCTTAACAAACAGGACTGGTGCACCCCAAGGTGAAAAGCTAGGGCGTATGAACCCTTTTTCCAACAGTTCCTCCAACTGTGTCTTCAACTCTCTAAGCTACGTTGGTGCTAATCTATATGGATTCTTAAATACAGGTTCTGCGCCTAGGTAAACATCTACAACAAACTCTATTTTCCTATCTGGCAGCAAGCCAGAAAGATCATCCAAAATACTTCTGGGAATTCTTGGACAACTAAGACATTTTGGGGACTCGATTTTCCTACAACCTGTGTATCTAAAACACTGGCTAAAAAGCATAATATTCCCCGCATGGAGAAGGCTTAGCGCTAATAGGAGTCATAACAGACATCCTCTTACCTTTCTTCAAAGCTTGAAAAGTGTGTTTCAAACCACCAGGGGGTTGAAAACTGACTAACCCAGACCTACAATCAATTGTGGCATAATGTTTAAATAGCAAGTCCATTCCTAGGATTACATCAAATCTCGTTATCTCCGTGATAATGAGATCAGCAGGTAGATTCATGCTTTCCACTGACACCACACTATCGAGCATTACTTGGTTAGAGTGCATGCATTCACCGGAGGGTAACGCAACATCAAACACATGCTCAGTTGGCGTAGGCCGCACATCCAACTTGACAGCAAACACAGACGTTATAAAAGAATGTGTTGCAACGGAATCTATTAAAGTAAAAGCAGGCATAGAGCTGATCAATATAGTACCTGACACCACAGCGGGCTGATCATCATCACCGGACTCCATTATGGAGAACATCCTTGGCTTCAACTTAGTAGGGCCACTCTTTAAAGCTGGACAGTCTCTGTTAACATGGCTAACCTTATTACAGTTGTAGTGATGTGCCCATAGGCCCATTACACGATCTCAAACCCAAGGTCATAATTTATCTAATTTATGCACTTACACTCTTGTCTCTTTTGCAGGTAATGGATTGTGTGGAGGCTTGGAGAACACCTTGGGAGACTTGAAGTGGGAATCCAAAGCTACGGATGTGGACCAACCAACACACTTAATCACTTGGAAATTCAAGCAAGGAGACCAATTTGCTCACATGGAGAATTTGTCTTCCCGAGCCTTAATTGTAACCTTTTATTTCAAACTTATTTTGAGGCAAACATTGGCCTTCTTGTTAAACTTTTGTAACGACCCAAAAACCTACCCTTAATTTTTCCGTATAAATTTTTTTTTTTTTATACGTAAAAACTTTAAATCTCTCATTCTAGCGGAATAAAACTTTTTAAATCATAATTGAAATTATTAACAGCGTTTAAATTTTTCGTTTTAAAACTATGTAAAATAAACTTAAAACAATCTATTTAAACAATTAAGTAATAAAAGAAAACATTTAGTTTAAAGTTATTTTAATTTTTTTCTTTTTATTTTTATTTTTTATATATGTTCTGCCTAAAATGGCAGAACATGTGGCGATCAATCGCCACACCCTCTGGATTTCTCCAGAGGGCAGCGATTACTATCGCCGCTTGGCGATTTCAAGCAAAGGGAGGGGCGATTGCTCGCGTCCCTCAGGCGACTATTCGCCACTGCCTCTGGATTTTGAAATCCAGAGGCTGCTTCTCCCTCCCCGTTTCATGCCCTGCAATTCACTTAACCATTCAACACTCAACTAAAAACACATTTAAACATTACCAATTTCTCAAAACAAATCGCGTGGTTCCGTTTAAAAGTTTAGCATACCTCCTGTTTTTGAAACACCAAACATTACCAATTTCTCAAAACAAATCGCGTGGTTCCGTTTAAAAGTTTAGCATACCTCCTGTTTTTGAAACACCAAACATTACCAATTTCTCAAAACAAATCGCGTGGTTCCGTTTAAAAGTTTAGCATACCTCCTGTTTTTGAAACACCAAACATTACCAATTTCTCAAAACAAATCGCGTGGTTCCGTTTAAAAGTTTAGCATACCTCCTGTTTTTGAAACACCAAACATTACCAATTTCTCAAAACAAATCGCGTGGTTCCGTTTAAAAGTTTAGCATACCTCCTGTTTTTGAAACACCAAACATTACCAATTTCTCAAAACAAATCGCGTGGTTCCGTTTAAAAGTTTAGCATACCTCCTGTTTTTGAAACACCAAACATTACCAATTTCTCAAAACAAATCGCGTGGTTCCGTTTAAAAGTTTAGCATACCTCCTGTTTTTGAAACACCAAACATTACCAATTTCTCAAAACAAATCGCGTGGTTCCGTTTAAAAGTTTAGCATACCTCCTGTTTTTGAAACACCAAACATTACCAATTTCTCAAAACAAATCGCGTGGTTCCGTTTAAAAGTTTAGCATACCTCCTGTTTTTGAAACACCAAACATTACCAATTTCTCAAAACAAATCGCGTGGTTCCGTTTAAAAGTTTAGCATACCTCCTGTTTTTGAAACACCAAACATTACCAATTTCTCAAAACAAATCGCGTGGTTCCGTTTAAAAGTTTAGCATACCTCCTGTTTTTGAAACACCAAACATTACCAATTTCTCAAAACAAATCGCGTGGTTCCGTTTAAAAGTTTAGCATACCTCCTGTTTTTGAAACACCAAACATTACCAATTTCTCAAAACAAATCGCGTGGTTCCGTTTAAAAGTTTAGCATACCTCCTGTTTTTGAAACACCAAACATTACCAATTTCTCAAAACAAATCGCGTGGTTCCGTTTAAAAGTTTAGCATACCTCCTGTTTTTGAAACACCAAACATTACCAATTTCTCAAAACAAATCGCGTGGTTCCGTTTAAAAGTTTAGCATACCTCCTGTTTTTGAAACACCAAACATTACCAATTTCTCAAAACAAATCGCGTGGTTCCGTTTAAAAGTTTAGCATACCTCCTGTTTTTGAAACACCAATTCCTATTTTCTTTCTATTGAAATCCCAAAATATTTACCTATGTCCCCACGGGTCAAAATCACGTTCCGACTGCTAGCGCACTCCCACGGGCCTCCTCCTTCAACATGTTCATACTTCAGGCGGAGGGACATCATCCTCACCTGTCTCGAAATCACCTACACCATAAAGACACCTATGAGATAAAAATCTCAGTAAGCTCTACGTAAATGCTAATGCATGATCATGTATGCTCTGTACTATGAAAACCGTCCATGTCAATGCATATATCCGTACGTGTCAGTCTATGATTATCAGAAACGCTCGACAGATGGATAGGGCACATCAAGCGATTAGACAGCCCACACCATCTGAAGGGAGGGAAACCCGCTCACCACGGAACTGCTAGGTCTAAACCTCATCCCCGATAACCCCATGTCATGGTTGTTTACTATGATACTTTACTTGCCTTTACATGCATGTTCTTTTTATGAAATCCGTGCGTAAATTCATTTTCATGTCATTACTAAAATCGTGATGCATGAACAGTTCAAATATAACATAAAGTAAACAATCACATGTGTACCATCAAGACAATAAATAAACAACATATAAAAACAACTAATCCTAACTACCCAAACCCAAAACAATTTAAACAAACAATCATCAAGGTTCCTCGAGACGACATTGACATATGGTGTAGGCCTATCGGCCAGAGTAAGTCACGAGAACTTTCCTCGCGTCGTTGCACACCGAGCTCCGTCCACGAGCGTTTGTTCACCTATGCATTTCACAATATACGTATTAAATCGAGTCTAAATCACTGAACTCCAAAAATTGTTAACTCCTAACTAAAGAAAATCCCCTAAAACTCTAAAACACTTTGTTGAGGCATTTCATCGAGCAACTCGCGCTCGAGAATCACCAAACTTCCATTAATGGAGGTTTTCAAGCTCCAACTTAACTAAGTCTCCAATACACCTCAACAAATCGATGAACTAAGCTCCGATAACTATCAATACGTCTATTAGAGGCATAACTAAGCTCAACCTATCAATTTCAAACATCAATTTACGTTTTCAACGAAAACCCTAACGAACTCTATTCGTTTTAAATCCTAGAAATCAATATCTAACGTTCCAAAAGCTTAGAGCCTTACCTAGAGAGCAAAGACGACGAAGAAGCGTGAAGATTCGAGTCGCCGGAGGAGAGAAATCGTCGCCGGAATGAAGAATCGCCGGAGGAAAGGAGAAGAGTCGCGCCAAAGGAGAGAGGAAAATGGATTTTGCGTTGGAGTGTTGGAGAGGAAATGAAAAATTTATAATGTTTAATAAAAACTTGGTTTGGCAATTACTAAATTGCCCTTCACTTAATTTAAATTTTCTTCTTCCAATTGTCTCGTTATTTAACTAACGATCCTATTTTCTAAAATTCTCATATTTTACAATAAATTCCGATTAATTGTTACGGCTCCGTTAAAATTTTCCGTTCACGAAACGGACATAATTTGACGTATTTACAAAATTGCCGTTTATATTGGAATATAATCTAAATCCCGAAAACCGGGTGTTACAACTTTATTATAAGCATGCATATTAGGCATTTAGGGTTAGATGAATGATAAGTTAGATGATGGAATGGAAGTGGTTCAAAGCAAGTGCATAGTGTGCATGGAAGAGGAGGAATGGGCCTTAAGGAAAAGATATCCATTTTGGCCCAACCTTGAGTGGAGGGGACCGCTACCCTTTATCCAAACCATGGGCTGCCACTTGAGGGATTCTTAGAGGTTCTCCAATCAACACAAGGTCAAGGATTGATGAAATGGTTATCACACAACCATTGGATCAAGAAAACCAAACTCATCTCGGCCATCCAAGCTATCTTCAAGATCCAACGGTTACACCATTTTGAAGACCACTTTTTGAATCACATCCAAGACATCCATAGGTCTATAAAAGCATGGTAATTGGTGATTGTAAGTTTTTTGGACTGATTTTAAGGAGCATGCACGGATTTCCCTTCCATGTTTGAAGGAGTTTGAAGAAACCAACAAGGTTTGCTCGGTTTGCACAAAACCGAGGGGTTGCGCCCCCACCACTCCCTTCTTGCTTGGTAGCTTGCAAGGGTTATATAGCCATCTTCTTCTCCATCTCCTTGGGAGTGGAAAACAGCAAGAAGTGGCCCCAAACCGTGTTCAAGAGTCGAGTTGTCTTCCTTGGAAGCAACTATTGCCAAAGGCTTCAAAATATTACCTATTGGCCGATTTCTTGAAGTTTTGCATATCTTTTCCATCTCAATGAATCAGGACCACGCCTTCCACTATCACACACCTCACTCACTCCACTAACATCATATAAAGTTTCGTTTTTATCTAAGCACATTTGGTCATTCAAGTTCATCTTGCAATTTGTGTTCTTCTCGGCCATTTCTTGCCAATCCGAGGAGCTAACGATCCCCTCTAAGCTCTAAACGTTTTCTTGCAGGTTAGGGCTATATCAAGTGGTATCAGAGTTTGGCTAGCTCCTTTAGGGTGATGGAAACCAAGTTGGTTTGGTTCCCCAAACCCATTTGGTTGTCCAAAACCGATTGCACAAAACCGGGTTACTTGATTCATCTTTTGCGGTTTTGTATGTGTGTTTAGTTTTCTTGTTTTTTTTTGCTTTGTTTTCACTAAATACCACCCCTATCTTCTTTTAATCAAAGTTAACAGACTTGAGCATGGGTTTCTAGCTTATTTTCTTCACCATTTTCGTGCTGCAAATAGCTTCCACTTTTGGTTAAACAATTGCTAACTACTTCTAGTACTTGCTGTTTTTATTTCCCTTTTTGTATTGCCACTTGTTCTGCTGTTTTATCCATTTTCCAGCCATCAAAAGAGCATGTTCCTTTCATAAGTTTTAAAGTATAAACTCTGAATATTGTGATTGGTTTGCTGTTTGAGTTGGTTGCTCATGATTGGTGCTTATTTTGTAGCTAATGGACATGACCGATTGATGAACTAGTTGAACACCCGATTTGTCCAAAATTTGGCCTCTATTTGTATTGCTTTTTGAGTATGCTTTATTTACGTTATTCTCTTGCTAATGAATGTTAACTTATTGATATTTGATCTGTTTAAGATGGCATGAAAATTTGGGGAATTAAGCTTGCTAAAATCGAGAGTAAAAGTAAGCACAAAAGTGGTTTGTTGTAGTATTGTTAGCCGATTAGCATGACACTTAAATTCAACTTTGCATTGAGCTAAATCAAACTTTCTTTTATTAAATGCTGCTGTTATTCCTGGCTAAGTATGAGTAAAAAGTTTGGTAAAAGATGTATGCAAATTGGTTATGGACTTGTCACAAAACCGAGGCCTAAAATGCATCAAAATTTATTCTAGTGACTACCGATTATTGTTTTATTTTCGTGTTTTGTAACCTGTTTTTCTGTATAAGTCCGAGCATATAAATCATCTAGGCTTGAGTTAACTTACCCTTCAGCTAAAGCATGTGCTCATTGTGGAGTGTTTGGCATTAAAATTCAAATTATATGCTGTTTTTGGCAAAAACAAGACACTTTTGAAAAAACAGTTTTGTGTGTGCACAAATTTGGTAAGGTTGATGTTGATTGTTGGGACCACAATGCACTTTGCTGAAAATGAATGTTGACCACGAATTTATGCTGAATATTACCTTTCAAATTAGTGGTTTGTTGCTAAAATATTGTTTAATACTTGAATGAAAACCAAAGCATGAAATTTGGCTTAAGTCTCAAAATCTTGCATGAAAATTACCTAAACCGAGAACCAAATTGAGTTGTGATTTTTACTTTTCTTAGTTAACTTAATTTGCATGTCCCCTAGAGTGTAAAGGAATAAATCCCTTTCCTTTTACTCCTTAGTAGTTATTTTATTTTTGGCCCTATTATTCAAAAAAAAAAAAAAAGAGAAGTGAACTTAATTGAAAGCTTAGGTGAATACTTTAGTGAGGACAATTTTTCCTAATCTCCTAGGAACTATGGTTCAACAAAACTAAAATTTTCCTAATACTTAGTAATGAAGACTAGAAGTGGAATTCACATAGGCCCAACCCAAGATATGGCCCAAGATCCAAACATACCCACTAGTGGCAAAGACATTCCCCAAGAAGAGACTCATACCCAACAAGAGGGAGAGTCTAGCATGCAAGGACAACTTAATGGACTAAGTGGAATTGTTGGAGCCTTAAGTAAACAACTCTATGAAATGAACTTAAAATTTGAACAAGTGATGAATGGTCGTAGACCAAGCTATCATGGAGAATCCTCCCATGACACCACACCTAGGAGAAGAAATGACAACCTTAGGACTCGATTTAGAGACCAAGAACCTTTAGGTGGTGATGACAAGGTAGATTACCGTAGTGGTAGACGCCCTAATTTTGACCATGATGAGGACGATGAGTGTACCTTAGACGAGGAGGAAAATTTCCGACCCCCTAACCCTAGACGCCATGATGAGTTTAGGAGAGACCGACGACGAGACCAAGATGACCTTCGAAACGTAAAATTACAAATCCCATCCTTTAATGGAACTTGTGATGGAACAACCTTTATCGAATGGTTAGAACAGGTGGAAAGGATATTTGATTGTTATGATTACTCCGACAAGGTAAAGATCCAACTAGTTTCCGTAGAACTTACCGGCTATGCCTTACTTTGGTGGTCTAACATTAGATCACAAAGAGCACGGACTGGATTTGATCCTATTAATACTTGGAGGAAGATGAAATCTATTATGTCTAAGAGGTTCATACCTAGTCATTATAAGCAAGAGTTGATCATGAAGATACATAGCCTCAAGCAAGGAAGTCTATCCGTTGAAGAGTACCTCACGGAGTTCGAAACTCTAAAAATTTGAGGAGAACTAGAAGAGCCTGATGACCAAGCCATAACTAGGTTTATCCATGGACTAAATTATGATATTGTTGATGCTGTAGAGTTACACCCATTGGAGAGCATGGATTCGGTGATCCAATTGGCCTTAAAAATTGAGCGACAACTTAAAAGCAAGAGAAAAGCCACCCAATCCTACAAGCCTAGTCAATTTCCCAAGTACACTCCCAAACCCCTTGAAGTTAACAAGCCCTCACCCAAGGCTGACTGGAAAAAGCCTTTCCAAAGACAATGGCCACCCAAGGATTCAAGTAATAAACCTATAATTCCTAAAGGCCCTGAAGCCAAGACCACGAGAGATAACCCCATTGGACAAAGAGCACGTGACCTCAAGTGCTACAAGTGTCAAGGCCTAGGGCATTTCATGGCCCAATGCCCGAATCGACGTGTTATGATTATTGAGGAGGACACTGGTGAACTTGTAAGTGAGGATGAGCTTCAAGAGGAAGTGGTAGAAGTTGAAGGAGATGAGGACGAGAATGAATCTGAGGAAGAAGTTATTCACGCACAAGACGGACCTTTACTTATGGTGAGAAGACGAGTTCTCATAACAAAGAATTCTGGAGAGGATTGTCAGCGTGAGAACATTTTTCATAGTAAATGTCTCATCAAGGATAAGCTTTGTTCGTTAATCATTGATGGAGGAAGTTGTGCGAACGTAGCCTCCAAGGATTTGGTGACCAAGTTAGAACTCAATACTAGCAGCCACCCCCACCCGTACAAGCTTAAGTGGTTGGATGATAGAGACGACGTCAAAGTTACGAAGCAAGTGAGGATTGAGTTTGCTTTAGGTAAATATAAAGATTCGGTCCTTTGCGATGTAGTGCCTATGAGCGCAAGCCATTTACTCTTAGGCTGCCCCTGGCAATTTGATCGAAGAGTGAACCATGATGGGTATTCCAACTGTTATTCACTAAAGTTTGAAGGCAAAAATCTTAAGTTGGCACCCATGACCCTTGAGCAGATAGCTAAGGATGATGCTATCAAGAGAGAAGAGAAGAATAAAGCTAGTCTCTTTATGACTAAAACTGAATTAGAAGCATCGGTACTTAGGGGAGACCCTTTGATCATGATACTTTTCCGTGACCGAGTGATGGAGTTAGGAGTTATTCCCCCTCAAGTTATGGACCTTTTGCATAAGTTTCAAGACGTATTCCTTGAAGATCTCCCAAAAGGATTGCCACCTCTTCGTGGCATTGAACATCAAATCGATCTCCAACCCGGGGCTGTTTTACCAAATCGACCAGCTTACCGAATGGACCCCGAGGAGACGAAGAAACTGCAAGACCAAGTACAAGAACTATTGGACAAGGGATATATAAAAGAATCCATGAGCCCTTGTGCAGTTCCTTCCCTTTTAGTCCCTAAGAAAGACGGCACCATGAGGATGTGTGTCGATAGCCGAGCCGTCAACCAAATCACTGTCAAATACCGATTCCCTATTCCTAGGCTCGAGGACATGTTAGATGAGCTCAGTGGAGCTTCGATCTTTTCTAAAGTGGACCTCAAGAGTGGTTATCACCAGATACGTATGAAGGAAGGTGATGAGTGGAAGACAGCCTTCAAAACGAAGTATGGGCTGTTTGAATGGATGGTGATGCCCTTTGGTCTTTCTAATGCCCCGAGCACATTTATGAGACTCATGCACCATGTGCTTAAGGAATATCTTGGTAAATTCATTGTGGTTTACTTCGATGATATTTTGGTGTACAATATTGACCTTCCTCAACATCTTAACTACTTGAGTACCCTCTTCCAAACCCTAAGGAAAGCCAAGTTGTTTGGAAACTTGAGCAAGTGTTCCTTTGCGCAAGAAAAGGTCTATTTTCTGGGATTTGTGATTTCCAAAGATGGAATGGAAGCTGACGTGGATAAGATCAAGGTCATTAAGGATTGGCCCATACCAAACTCCATAACTGAAGTACGTAGCTTCCATGGATTAGTCTCATTTTATCGGAGGTTTATCAAAGATTTTAGTTCAATAGCTGCCCCACTTACTGATTGCACCAAGAAAGGGAAAGAGTTTACTTGGACCCCTTCTTGCCAAAAGAGCTTTGAACTTAGCAAGCAAAGTTTATGTCATTCTCCCGTACTTGCTCTTCCTGACTTCAACAAAGTTTTTGAAGTTAAAAGTGATGCATCAGGAGCTGGCATTGGAGCAGTACTCATGCAAGACCACCGACCCATCGCATTCTTTAGCGAAAAGATGAAAGGAGCTGTGCTGAATTATTCCACCTATGATAAGGAATTCTACGCCGTTATACGAGCATTAGAGCACTGGCAGCATTACCTCTTGTCGAAAGAATTTGTAATAAATACTGACCATCAAGCTTTACGACACATTAAGAGTCAACATAAGTTGAACAAGCGGCATGCGAAATGGGTAGAATTTTTGGAAAGATTCCCATACACATTGAAATATCTTAAGGGCGAGAACAATGTAGTCGCCGATGCCCTTTCGAGGAAGCGCATTCTTCTTACCGAATTGGGGACTAGATTTTTTGGATTTGAATGGATTAAGCATAACTATGAATCTGACCCCGACTTTGGTTTTATTTACGCCAAGTGCAAGGAAAAGGCCGAAGGAGATTACCGGCTTATGGATGACTATTTATGGAAAGCAGGAAAATTGTGCGTTCCCCACGGAAGTTTAAGACGATGTATTGTTAAAGAAGCCCATTGTGGAGGATTAGCAAGTCATTTTGGGGAAAAAAGGACCCTTGAAATGCTTAAGGAACATTTCTATTGGCCACATATGAAGAGAGATGTGCATCGCTTAGTGGAAGCATGCATCATTTGCAAAAAAGCCAAAAGTAAGGTTCTACCACATGGCTTGTATATGCCTTTACCCATTCCCTCGCACCCTTGGATTGACGTTAGTATGGATTTTGTGTTGGGATTGCCACGAACTGCTCGTAATAAGGATTCGATCATGGTAGTTGTAGATCATTTCTCAAAGATGGCACATTTCATTCCTTGTGCAAAAACCGATGACGCCTTTGCAATAGCAGAATTATTTTTTGGAGAGATTTTTCGCCTACACGGGATACCACATTCCATAGTGTCGGACCGGGACACTAAGTTTTTGAGCTCCTTCTGGAAGACGTTGTGGAAGAAGTTGGGGACTAAGTTGTGTTTTAGCACATCTTTCCATCCCCAAACTGATGGACAAACGGAAGTTGTTAATAGGACCTTAGGCACCCTCTTACGATCTATTGTAGGTAAGAAACTATTCAGTTGGGACGTAGTCCTCCCCGGATTAGAATTTGCTTACAATCGCACCCTTCATTCCACTACTGAGCAAACGCCCTTTGAGGTTGCCTATGGGTTTAATCCATGTTTACCGTTGGACCTTGTTCCCTTACCATTTAATGAACTGGCCAATCCATCAGGAGTGAGCAAGGCTGAACAGATCAAGAAATTACACGAAAGTGTGCGTCGAGCCATCGAAAAGAGAAATGCGAGCGTGGCTAAGCGAGTAAACAAAGGTCGAAAAGAAGTTATCTTTAAAGAAGGAGATTTGGTTTGGTTGCACTTACGCAAAGAGAGATTCCCCGACAAAAGGAAATCTAAGCTACTCCCGAGAGCAGATGGACCATTCAAGGTGTTGGAGCGAATAAATAACAACGCTTATAAGATTGAGTTGCCGGGTGACTATGGAGTATCAGCCACTTTCAACGTCATGGAACTATCACCCTATAAAAGTGATGTAGAAAACTCCGAGGGGCCCGAACTAAAGGATTTGAGGTAAAATCCTCAACAACTTGGGGAGGATGATGTGCCCCATAGGCCCATTACACGGTCTCAAACCCAAGGTCATAATTTATCTAATTTATGCACTTATACTCTTGTTTCTTTTGCAGGTAATGGATTGTGTGGAGGCTTGGAGAACACCTTGGGAGACTTGAAGTGGGAATCCAAAGCTACGGATGTGGACCAACCAACACACTTAATCACTTGGAAATTCAAGCAAGGAGACCAATTTGCTCACATGGGAATTTGTCTTCCCGAGCCTTAATTGTAACCTTTTATTTCAAACTTATTTTGAGGCAAACATTAGCCTTCTTGTTAAACTTTATTATAAGCATGCATATTAGGCATTTAGGGTTAGATGAATGATAAGTTAGATGATGGAATGGAAGTGGTTCAAAGCAAGTGCATGGTGTGCATGGAAGAGGAGGAATGGGCCTTAAGGAAAAGATATCCATTTTGGCCCAACCTTGAGTGGAGGGGACCACTACCCTTTATCCAAACCATGGGCTGTCACTTGAGGGATTCTTAGAGATTCTCCAATCAACACAAGGCCAAGGATTGATGACATGGTTATCACACAACCATTGGATCAAGAAAACCAAACTCATCTCGGCCATCCAAGCTATCTTCAAGATCCAACGGTTACACAATTTTGAAGACCACTTTTTGAATCACATCCAAGCCATCCATAGGTTTATAAAAGCATGGTAATTGGTGATTGTAAGTTTTTTGGACTGATTTTAAGGAGCATGCACGGATTTCCCTTCCATGGTTGAAGGAGTTTGAAGAAACCAACAAAGTTTGCTCGGTTTGCACAAAACCGAGGGGTTGCGCCCCCACCACTCCCTTCTTGCTTGGTAGCTTGCAAGGGTTATATAGCCATCTTCTTATCCATCTCCTTGGGAGTGGAAAACAGCAAGAAGTGGCCCCAAACCGTGTTCAAGAGTCGAGTTGTCTTCCTTGGAAGCAACTATTGCCAAAGGCTTCAAAATATTACCTATTGGCCGATTTCTTGAAGTTTTGCATATCTTTTCCATCTCAATGAATCAAGACCACGCCTTCCACTATCACACACCTCACTCACTCCACTAACATCATATAAAGTTTCGTTTTCATCTAAGCACATTTGGTCATTCAAGTTCATCTTGCAATTTGTGTTCTTCTCAGCCATTTCTTGCCAATCCGAGGAGCTAACGATCCCCTCTAAGCTCTAAACGTTTTCTTGCAGGTTAGGGCTATATCATGTAGTATCGAATGACTCTGGGCTTCGGGCAATCCTTGAACGTGTGCCCAACTTCTTCACAGTTGAAACACTTTCCCGAACCTGTAACACCCGGTTTATAAGAGAAAGTCATCGTCCAAAGTGTGTGGATGATAAGGTTCAATTAAGTCTTTTATAAGAGAAAGTCATTGTCCAAAGTCATCGTCCAAAGTTTGTGGACGATGTAGCTTGTGGATAATGAAGTCACGTGGACTGGGACGATAAAGTCACGTGTCTGTGGACAAAAAGTTAAGTAAGTCTGTGGACGATGTAGCCGTGTACAAAGAAGTCACGTGGACTGGGGACGATAAAGTCACGTGCATGTGGACGGTAAAGTTTAGTTAAGTATTCTGGCAGAGAAACTCAGTCATCCACGCAGCCTAAAGTTTTAGTCGTCCATACTGTCTTCAGTTTTGTCGTCCACGTCCAAAGTGTTCTGTCTTCAGTTTTTGTCGTCCACGTCCAAAGTGTTTTGTCTTTAGCATTTTTCGTCCACGTCCAAAGTGTTCTGTCTTCAGTTTTTATCGTCCACACCTCCTAAGGTTTTGTCGTCCAATCCCGATAGAGGGAAATATCCTCTCCCACTGTTTAAATTGATGAAACCCGATAGGAAAAGTTGACAATCCCTACTGTTCCTTTGATGAAACCTGAGACGAATTGTTAACTGAAGCCTCTGTTTTATTATTTTATCACTGTTTTATCAAAGTTTAATTTACTGTAAGATTGTCTACATGTGAATAGTCTTTTGCTGATTGGGGTTAAACACTCTTATGCATGCATGGTTAAATTACAGAATAAAAATTTAAATTTCATGTGAATTTTAGGATTAGTTTAAAGGATAAAAATTAAGGGTCGTTACAGAACCAATTTTGCACTCGCCCGGGTGATTTTTCTAACACTTAGGACATTGGGGAAACTTCCTGGTATCTAGCATCTTCTTTCCTCTTCTTGGTCACTCTGGCCCTCATTGGGCCTCTTCATCCCTCGCTGTTGGTGCGGCTGAATGAACTTTCGGGGAGATTCTCTTGGTCCAATACACTTCATTTCTGCTTCTTCCACTTCCAATGCCGTGGACACAACTTCACTGTAAGACAAACCTTTAATACCAGAAATCTTGACCCCTCTGTAAATCTCTGGCTTCAGTCCATGCACAAATTGAAAAACTTTATCTTCATTCTTGTGTACGAGGTGTCTAGCAAACCTTGAAAGGGACTCAAATTGTCTGTTGTACTCAGACACGGACCCCGTCTGTTTCAAGTTCAGAAACTCCACTTTCTTTGTAGTCTGGACAGTGCTGTTAAAGTATTTCTCATAAAAAATTTCCTTGAATTGCGTCCAAGACATTGTCAGGACATCAGTGGTGGTCTCCATCGTTTCCCACCAAAGCTGAGCATCACCGGCCAAATGAAATGTTGCCAAAGTGACTTTGTCTCCTTCTCCAATATTGGCATATTTGAACATACTCTCAATCTTCTTAAGTCATTCCTCGGCAACAATCAGATTGGATGATTTTCCATCAAACGTGGGCGGTTGCAGTCTCCGAAATCTATCTCCCGATTGTTCATTGTTGGAACTCGAGTTGGCACTCCCTTGCACCTCTCGGTTCAATAGTAGTCCCAGTTGGTCTGACTGCTGATGCACCAAATCTGTCAGATGCCTAATCACACGGGGATCCTCCTCACTTCTCGGATTTGGTATCTCTCTCGGTACTCTTCTTGGTCTCCCTGGTCGTCTAGACATTTTGCTATATTCCTGGACAAGGTTAAATACTCTCATAAATATCTAAGGACTAAAGTTAACATAAACACTTACAATTGTTAGAGTACTCCCACACGACGATCGGCACTGATAAGTAATCTTCTGAACGGTTTAACCAAATGTCTCTGATACCATACTGTAACGCCCCGAATTAAACAACCCGGTTCGCTACTCACACTCACTAAACTGAACTGGGAAAATTCTCGAAAATTTAAATTTTCCTCTCAACGGCGAAAATCGACATTGCTTAAAACATCAAAACTTTACAGCGGAAAACATTTATGTAAAACAAAACTGAAAACAGAACAGACTGGCAATTCTTTAAATATGAAATCGTTCGAAACATTCCTGCGACAACTACAACCAATTCGATACTACTGGGCGATCTGGCATCCACAGAGTCTGTCGTCCACACTCATGGACGACGTACTCGTCTACGACTCTGGACGAACTCTGGACAAGTGACTCTGGATGACTCAACTCTGAACGACATCGCCTTGGACGACTGATTTTGCTCATCGTCCACGGCTACATAAATTTTCATCTATGGATTATCGTCCACAGTCTTACTTATTTTTATCGTCCACGTACCACGTGACTTTGTCGTCCACAGTCCACGTGACTTTATCGTCCACGAGATTACATAAACTCATCGTCCACGGACCACGTGACTTTGTCGTCCACGGTTCACGTGACTTTATCGTCCACGGGATTACATAAACTCATCGTCCACGGACCAACGTCCATAGACTTACTTAAAATTTGTCGTCCACGGACCACGTGACTTTAACGTCCACTGCCCACGTGACTACTTACTTTGGACGACTATTCTTGTACACAAAATGTTACAACTGTGGACGACTACTCTTGTCCACAAAATGGACGACTGTTTTCCCTTCAACTGTGGACGACTACTCTTGTCCACAGAATAGACGACTATTTTCCCTTACAACTTTGGACGACTACTCTTACAACAGAAACATAACTTAACCAATTATATATTAATCGGTGGACAATTCTAACTACAGGAGAACATAAAAGATTTGACAGCAATTATTCAAAACAACATAAATCCATAACTTACTAAAAATCCAGAAAGAAAACTCCAGTTAAATCCAACCATGTTTCATCGTCAGATTAATTTCAGAAACATAACAAAACATTAAAACTACCACCGTCTTTAAAATTCTCAGCACATATTAAATAAACCTTTGTCCACTAAGTTCCACACATACTACCATTGGTTAAACCGCCTCATCAGGGCACCAGATCGTGGCAATGGATGCACTCCTCCAACTGCGCCTATTCCTCAGTATACTCAGGGAATTCACCTGTAGTCACCTCAGCACTTACATCACAAAACTCATCTATTAGCCTAATGCTAAATAAGTAGAGCAATAATGAAATGAAATTGCTGAAACATAAATCATATTCATGCTGTTTCTACTCTCATAGTTCATGTTGCATTTATAATCGTTCTATGTTGATCCCCCTATTCGATGGGAAACAGATCAATTTTCTCAAAGTATACATCCTCTAACTCCATTAAGGGGCAGATTAGTTCCCTTAATAGCTGGTCTTGATCCCCCTGTTCGATGGGAAGCGAATCATTTTTCCCCAAGTGTGTATCCTCTAACTCGATTAAGGGGCGGATTAATTCCCTTACTAGCTAATCTGATTCAATCTGTTCATGTCTCACCATGCCACTATATCAGTAAATTCATTTTCGTGTTCTTTCAAAAACATGATACATGCCAAACTGATTGAAATCATGCAAAACATACATACACCCTACTGTTTTTGTGATGTAGGCCCGAAGGCACATACATACTCTACTTACCTAGCTTCTTGGAAAATGTTTGGTTGCAAACTACTTCGGGAGTTTGCTCAAACCTAAAATCATAAACACAGCATTAACTTAACTTCTACTAGGCTTCATTCAATAGATTTGTGAAAAGAAATTACTGGTTTATTCCAACCAACTAAACTCGGGGTTATTTAGTTTTTGTCTAACTTCCACATTGCACAACTAGTTCTGGACTCGATCATTTCAGACGATTCTAGCAGCTTTGGACTACTTGGGATGTCTACTAACAGAAAGAATCGAGGAAAAACTCACTTAGAATGGACAAATATGGCGAAAAATTGTCGGAAGTAACCTGTTGAGCTGAGCATCGAAAAAGGGAGAGAAGGAGAAAAGTAGAGTGGCGACTACTATGCATTAATCACAGAACCCTTTCCTTAAATACGTTATCCACAACAAATCCCCAATTACAAATATGCCATTGCCTAGTCACTCATTAGCCTAACCACTATTTCTCCCAATTTCTTCCGTAAAACGTACACCATTAGTTGATAAAGTAAATTGGTTCAATAGAACCAGGTGTTACAAAAAACCATACATGAAAAGAACGAAATGTATGCTAAGCAAGCTAACCGTGGCAGAAAAGAAGTCATCTTTGAGGAAGGGGACTTAGTATGACTTCATCTAAAGAATGAACGATTTCAAAATCAAAGGATATCAAAACTACTCCCAAGGGCCGATGGTCCATTCAAAATTTTGGAAATGATCAACAATAACGCTTACAAACTTGAGTTACCAGGGAGCATGGAGTTTTGGCAACTTTCAACGTACAAGACTTGTTTCCCTATGTTGAGGACAAGGAAGAGGAAGAAAAAGAGAAATCATTGGATTTGAGGTCAAATCCTCAATTACCCAGAGAGGATGATGTGCTTCAAGGCCCAATCAGAAGAGCCTGATCCAAGGAGCTAATTAATGTACTTACTCATTTTGTAGGTGACTATTTCAAGGATAAAGAGAAGCTCAACCCAAGTCCTCAAGATAAGGAAGGAGCATTCCACACATTAAGGTGAGAGATACTCGATGTTACAACCAATCATGAAGAAGGAATTTGTTTTTCTTTATCCAAATAATGTAATTGTTCGTGTTATTTGTTTTTATTACTTTTTTTTTAGTAGTTCACGTGAATTTTAGGCGTTTGCATGCATGAGAAGGCACAATGGTAATTTTCAAAGATAAGGTTGGTTGGCCAATCAAATCACAAAGATAAGGTTAACAAAATCAATTCAAATATGTGCGGCTAGATGCATTGAGCGTGCGGCCTAACCACTTGTGCGCGCACACATGGAGGACCACCGATGTAACGACCCCTTTTCCCAGTAAGATATTGTCTGCTCTGGGGATTGGGCAGTAGCCCAATATCCTTCCCTCACGACTTTGTTTGGCGAGGACTTTCCAGTCGGAAGTCCAACTTGGTACTACTCTCGCCGAAGCACTTTTAACTTCGGAGTTCTTATGGGATCCATTGTCAATTGTGCTCCAAAACGCGTCTTACTATCTTGGGAGGGTTTTCTTATATATGTTTCATTTCCACATACTTCTCCAAGCAATTTGGGATTGTGACGACCCCCTTTTTACGACCCGTCACCTTTCGGTTCGCCCGCGCGGACGTACCGCCATCCGGGTTCTGATTCGTTCAGCCATCGTACACATACTTACACATCCAGGTCATCACAATCACCCCCCCTCGGGGGCCCAACGTCTTCATTGGCCACATTTCCGGTTGGGTACAGACTCTGATACCATTTTAAGGACCCTTTTTTCCAGCAAGATATTATTCGCTTTGGAGATTGGGTCATAGCCCAATATCCTCTCCTTATGACTTTGTTTGGCGAGGACTTCCCAGTCGGTCACCCAACTTAGTACTACTCTCGCCGAAGCACTCTTAACTTCGGAGTTCTTATGGGATCCGTTGCTAATTGTGCTCCAAAACGCGTCTTACCATCTTAGGAGGGTTTCCTTATATATGTTTCATTTCCACATACTTCTCCAAGCGATGTGGGATTGTGACGACCCTCTTTTTACGACCCGTCACCTTCTAGTTCGCCTGGGCAGATGTACCGCCATCTGGGTTCTGGTTCGTGCAGCCATCGTACATATACTTACACATCCGGGTCATCACAACCGAAATGCTCCTCTCATTGTTTTATTATTTCTTGCATTAGTTTTATCCTAAGTTTTGTTTCAAGAGTTTTATTAAAAACCCTCAAAGACTCTTATGTTTTGGTTAGATTGAATTGAATAGAAAATTGAGGTTTCCTCTTCCAAAGTCAAGTGTTTCTTTTGAAGCTTCGCGCAGCCATCTTCTTCATCGTTGATTGTCGTTAAATTATTTTCATCTTGTGAGTACAGTGAAGATTCTTAATCGGTGTATACCTTTCTACCATCTTAGTTGAAGATAGAGTTTAACATAAGGGAGTACGAACTCTCAACCTACCTCGTTGAAACACTCCTTCCATATTAGGAGACATAGTCGAAAGGTGCCCCATTTTGAACTTTCTCGAACCAACCAAGGTTTTTCAATTATTTTCCACGTTGATTTTGCGTCATTTGGTCTTTATAAACATCACACTAAGGTGATTGGAACGTTCCCAACGTTCATAATGAGAAAGCTCATTAGAAGTGTTGGTCGATATAATGATTGCTTTGTCTTTTTGTATAACATATTCTCCTTCCACATTTTGTAATTATCACTCGTAAGTTAGGAATATCGCATTTAATATCAAAGAATGTATAGTTGGAAAATTAAATTACACATGCTTAAAATTGAAATTAAACTGTTAATCATGCTTTAGCAATGTATATCATGTTTAAAATATTATTAATCAAGTGACATAAAACTTACTTGTAGACTAAAGTTTTAATTCATTAAAATTCATAAAATTTTATAATAAAAAAATCTAATTATTTTTTATTTCTTAATATCTGTGGGTAAATTAAGAAATATAATTTGATAGTTTACCCTAATCAATTATACAAATATTATTGAAATTCACATGAAATAAAATCTATTATATTCTTACAATTTATCACAATAAATATCATAATGTGATTTTAAATACTTAATATATAGGGTAAAGTGCAATTTGGCCCCTACAACTAGGTGAAATAAGCAATTTACACCGTAAACTTAGATAATGGGCAATTTGGCCTCTACTACTAGGGTAAAGTGCAATTTGGCCCTTACCGTCATATTTTCCGTCAAAAAATAACATTTTTTGGCTTGTTTATTTTTTTTTCCCGAAATGTCCCTCACTGGACCGAACCGGACAGGACCGGTTCGGCTAATTCCACTCTAGTTTTTTTTTTTTTTTTAAATTCTCTGAAAAAAGAAGACAGAGGAATAGAATTAAAAAAAAAAAACAGAGTGGAATTAGCCGAACCGGTCCTGTCCGGTTCGGTCCAGTGAGGGGCATTTTGAGAAAAAAAATAAACAAGCCAAAAAACGTTACTTTTTGATGGAAAATATGACGGTAGGGGTCAAATTGCACTTTACCCTAGTAGTAGGGGCCAAATTGCCCATTATCTAAGTTTACGGTGTAAATTGCTCATTTCACCTAGTTGTAGGGGCCAAATTACACTTTACCCTAATATATAATTTCACATAACCAAAAATGTTATGACTATGCTTCCCAAATGGATGACAAAGGAGCTTTGACTGAATGACACAGTCACAAAATAAATGCATATAAAGACATGGTTCGAATCACACCAACAATCGATCAATTCAGTCCTGTTCTGTTTAGTTTTGATCACTGCAAAACCAAAATCTGGTTCCATTTTGTAGAAACCGAAATTTTCGGTTCAATTTTTGGCTTGTCGGTTTCAAAACCTACAAAAAACCAAACTGAATCGATATTTCAATTATTTTTTAAGAAAACCCAAGTGATAGACCAAACCGAAACTAAGTCAGCCAAACCACTTTCAAAAGTTGAGAGTTAACACTCTAGCAAATAAAGTCGACACCCGCGTCCTTATTTTCGTCATCTTACTCTAGTTCTTCAGTCATTTGCAAAATTGATAGTCGACGACAAAGTCGACCCTTACACGCTCTTGCTCATTCACTCTCCTCAATACTCAGTCCTCTCCTCTCGCATCTTGGCTAGCTTAAAGTCGGCACTTGACGCTCATTCCATGCACTTGCTCCTCCAGTCGCTTTTCAATCTCCTCTCGGAAATGCCGCAACAGTGAGCCCTAATTTCAACGGGTTCCACTTCTATTTCTGATTTTCTCCTCTCTGCATCTGCCATTGTGAATTTTTCCTCTCTGCCACTCTAAGTTTCTTCTATACCCCTTTGAAGCCATGATTTTGTGTACTGTGCAGCTTAATCATATGTCTTGAACTGCTAATGTGATTCTGTCTTTGATTGATTGATATTTTTTATATCTTGATTCTATAGCTTAATGTGACATGTATTTTAATGTGATTTGTTAATGTGTTGATTCTTAGTTGGATTGATGAATTATCATGTGCTGATTTTAAAAGTGTAATTTGTAGTGGAATATGGATTCAATTATTGTTATGTGCTGATTTTAAAAGTGTAATATGTAGTGCAATCGTCATTGGATTATTACGTTCTGATTTTGAAATTATAATCGATGGATTTTTAATTAGTTAATTATTGTTTTAAGATGGAAAACATTACTGAAAATGTAGAGAGTCCTACTATTTTAGTAAAACAAAAAAAAAAAATTTTAAGATCATTTTACTAAGATTAAAAGTTCTGATCATAGCAACCCTAAAGCAAAATGTAATCATTGTTCACAGTCATATGCATGTTATGTATTGAAGAATGAGACATCGAACTTGAAAAAACACATCCTTAGTTGCAAGAAATTGTTTGCAAATGTCGATATAAAGCAAAAGACGTCAAGCTTTCAAAATATGGGTAATATGGGAGGGGTGTTGAATGTATCTTGTTTTAGTCTCGCAACTTGTCGAGAACTGCTTGGAAAGATGATTATTATTGATGTATTGACTCAGAAATTTGTTGAATGAGAGGTTTTAGAACATATTCACAATATGTTCAATCAAAGTCTGTCATACCTTCTAGAACTACTATTGCATAAGATATTTTGAGAATTTATGAGAAAGAAAAAATGAATTTGAAAGATTATTTTAGAAAAATATTTCAACGAGTATGCTTGACTATCGATATCGATACATGGACTTCTGTTCAAAATTTGAGTTACATGATATTAACTGCTCAATATATTGATAAATGATTAGACTTGCATAAGAGAATTATAAATTTTCGCCTGATTTCGAATCATAAAGGCAAAACGATTGGTAGAGTAGGAGAAAGATACTTGTTTGAATGGCGAATTGTAAATTTTTTGACTATTACAGTTGATAATGCTTCTTTGAATGATATTATAATTTCGTATTTGATCAAAAGTATTCAAAATTGGAATGATTTAGTTTTGAATAGGAAACACATGCATATGTGATGCTTTGCACACATTTTGAATTTGATTGTGTGTAATGGTTTAAAAGATTATCAAAAGTCTATCACAATAGTAGAGTTGTGAAGTATGTTTAATTTTCACCTACAATGTTGCAATAATTTAGAAATTGTGTTGAAAATGTTAAAATCACTTGAAAAAATAATGTTTGTCTTGATGTGCCTAGTAGATGAAATTATAATATTTGATTTTAGAAAGTGCCGAAATGTTTGAAAAATCTTTTGCAAAGTTAATTGAAACTAATAGTCATTATCTTCTTGATTTGGGAGGGAAAACACCACCCACAACTGAAGACTGGGCTAAATTAGAAAGCTTACTAAGTTTTTGAAAATATTTTATGATACAACTTTAATCGTTTTCGCCTCTTCGTATATTACCTCAAATATTTATTCAAGTAAATTCTGTAATTTGAAAATGGTTATCTAAGAGTACTCTGAGTGTGATAATGTATCACTGAGGAAATTGGCTATTAGAATGCAAAGAAAGTTTAACAAATTTTGGGGTAGTTGTGATAAAATTAATTTCTTGTTGTATGTGGCAATTGTTCTAGAGCCTAAATGTAAAACAAAGTTTTTGAAACATTATCTCACCATGTTGGTTAATAATTAGAAGACAAATAATTTGGTGAGGCAAGTAGAAATTCTATTTGAAATATTATAACTCAAGTATAAATCTGATTTGGGTTGTGAAATTTTAGAAGATGATTGTAGTACAATTGTTGCAACGACGTTTACAGTGATGAGAAAAAGTCGTAGTTTGGCCCATCGTAAAGTGTATTAGATGTTTAGTAATCGTCGTAATGAGCATGACATTTTAAATAGTAAGACTGAAGTTGAACAATATTTATCTGAAGGGAGTGTTTTAAAATAGAAGTGATTTCTGATACGGTGGAAAATGAATTTGTTGAAATTTTCACTATTGAGTAAAATAGCAATGGATTTATTGGTTATCTTAATTTCAACCGTTATTTCGAAGTTAGCTTTTAGTAGTGAATGACATGTACCAGATTTATTTCGCAATTCTTTGTCACCAAAGATTGTCGAGACACTTATTTGTACTCAAATTTGGATTTGATCATGAAAACATCAATATATTAACATTAATGTTTTAGTGGATAATATTGATAGGGTTGAACAAGGTGTGTTTTACATTTTTTTTTTCTTTTCTTTTCATTTTAAATTCCTAATTCATTTTACCTAGTTAGTTTGTCAATTACATTTTGCAGATTTTACATCAGCCAATGGAGATGGAAATAGTGATCCAATATTAGTGGAATAGTTGAAACTCAAAAGAATCAAAACTCAATGACTTATATAATATTTTCATCACTTTTTATTAGTGATAAGGGATATTCTTGCTTAATTTAATATTTTAGTTTGATTTTATGTTTTGTTATATTAAATGTTCTGTTTAATTATTTTATTTTGTTTAGTTATGTTAAATAATTTGCTATGAGATGGAGATATTTATATAGATTGTTGGTTTGTTTGTTTGTCAATTATTAGCTTTTTTGTTTTCTACGGAGAATAGATTCACAGTCAAATTCAATATTTTGGAGAATAATTTCAAATTCAATGTACAGATTTTAATGGTTAATTGTTATTTCAATGTACAAATTGTTATTCTGATCGTTAATTATTTTATTTTGGTGTACATAAAATTTATTTTATATTTTTTTAAGTAATTTTGGGATATAAAAAAAAAATATGATGAACCGGAACCGAACAGATAGTTTTGGCTCAGTTCCGTCCAAATTGCTCACTGGTTTTGCTTCAAAACCAGCAAAATCGAATGCTTGTCGGTTCGATTCGGTTTGACCCCAAAACCAAACAGAACTGACTAATGAGCACCTCCATCCACCCTAGTCTGCTTGCCTGCTTTGACATGAAACAGTACCCGAATCAAACTCGACGATTTCTCAACATTCCGAACACCAAATTTGATGATTTTTGAAAGCATAATACTTGTATTCTAATTTCTGAGTTATTCATAATATTTACATGCTTTAAAAACAACTAAATAAAGGATTAAAAAATAAAAAAGTTTTCAAAATCTACTTTTCAAAAACATCAAGACAAATGCGAAAATGACTATGATACGAAACGTTAGAGTCTATATATGATCTAAGAATGCTTTAGAAATTGAAATTAAAACATTTATATCAAAGTGTGGAATAATCAAAAATACCTCTAGCCATTGATGTCTCAAAATAAGAACTGCTGCTTTTCTTCCAAGATAAGTCACTTCTAAACCTTCATGCTCTCATTACGGTGGTGTATAATTTTGGAATGAGATGTAGGCTTAGAGGACCTCTCTGAATTTTTTCTCTTTTTCCATCAAGAATATTTCGTTCTACAAAATGACGAGAGAAATGCAAAAGGAAAAGGACTTCTTTCTGCATGAGGGATGGTTAAGTATGGGCATGACTCCCTTATCATAAAAGAGAGACCCCACGTTAAACTTCTGAATTTAGATTATCTTATTTCCACACAAGTCACGAGGTTCACGATCAAGGGTGAAGCTCTATTTGCAAAAGACATTTATAGAAGGACTTCAATGATATGTAATAATCTTTGGTTTTTTAATACAACAAGTTTCAATTCAAATTATGATTGTAAAACAACTTCAATTGGAAGTAATATTTAAATATTTTTCACTTGTATCAATCTTGAAATTCAATATATTTAGTAGATTTAAATCTCAGTTTATGCATGTATCTTATTACATCATTGAACATCTTACCTTCTCTTGGGCAAGTCTTTGTCCCTGTGATTGTAATAATTAAATGCCAACTCAAAAACGTAAAATCTAGATGAAATAACAAAATTTTACATAAAAATAAAAAATGGTAAAAAATCATAGATAGAAGAGAAAAATTATTAGGTCAGTGCCGAAGTAAAAAGATATTTTTTATGTACATCAAATATATAAAACCTTAAAACTGCAGTATAGTGATATCGAATCTATTGGTCTAATCATTTCTTTATCACTATATTCCATCATTTTTGTGGTACTACAAGTTTTTTAACTGGAACAAACTTTCACGACATGGGGGGAGGTTGAGACGAAAACGCTAAGTAAAATGATCCGATCCTCGTAGAGAATCCAACCACCAAACCCAAGCCTTTAGTTTGGACTTGAAACTATAAATTTAATGTGTCATATCCAACACGAGATGACCGAAAAGTCTAGTGATTTAGTTGTAGGTGCACAATAAACAAATCACCACAATTATGGGTCCAATAAATCCAATGACCATGATAAGTAAATGAACTAATGTCATGTATACCAAAAATAACGTGTAAAATCACTGTACATATATAAAAAAAATAATGTCATAAAATATTACATGTCTTAGTTTTGTGTTTTATATCACAAAATACAATCTTAGAAACCATATATGCATAACTCAATATAATAAAGAGACTCATACCTTGACATGAGTCTTCTTATGGATGAGAATAACATTTTCAAGAATATGTTTGAACTCAAAAAATCTTCTTATCCAACATCAATGCTATCATCACTAACCATCTAAAAATATTAAAATAATGATTGAGTCTAATATCAGGAATAGGAACTAATGTGCAGAAAGGTTAAGAAAATCTCCATCTCCAGCGGCTCGATCCATGGGGCTAACATCATAGCCCCAACCCATTGGCATGCTTTGCCCCAAAAATGAGTCATGCAATTTATTCATTTGAGCCACATCGTGAAATTCCTGGCACCACAACATGACACGTGGCATGATCATAGGCTCTATAGAACAGCAACCTTGGCTCCATGGTGACACTGGCGTCGGGGCATGGGCAATATTACAACCCAACAAACACACGCGCATGCATACACACCCTCACATGCACACGCATTCGCACGCACACATACACATACTAGCTCGGGTCGATCTAGTTTGGTTTGGCATGCATGTGTGTTCTTGCACATAACCACGCGCACACACACACACACTAGTTTGGGTCAAGTTCGGTCATGGTTGGTTTAGTTTGGTTCAGGTCGGTCTAATCTGGTTTAGGTTAGGTCTGGGTCGTTCTAGTCCAACCTAGGTCTGGTCAATCTAGTCCGCTCTCGGTCGGTCGATCAGACGATTCGAAAATGCAACGACATTTTGAAGAATATTTGAAGAAAATAAAATCTGTATAAAAATTTGACTCGTCACTAAAACTCGTGATTCTCTTGATTTTTCTTGAATTTACATTTCAAATATTCTGTTTCTACAACGATGCGAGGAATCTCCAATCTAAACCAAATTTTGAGTTAAAATTATGAATTTGAAACGAATTAGGGAAAGAGGATTATGTAGGTTGACTTATCAGCGATGAGATTCGCACCAAGGGACATGATACAATCAACTGTTCTATTAATCTATTTACGAACAAAGAAACACTTTCTCCACTTTAGAAAGTGTGAAACCAATAATGACCTCATTTGGGTTGATCAAACTTGAAACACTCGTTTGATATGGTCATCATGAGAAAACTAAGGATGCATGCTTAAGGTAAACGTGATCGTGAAAAATATATATAAGTATACTAATAACCTACATGTCAAAAATGCAAGACGTGTTATAAATAAGTATTAGATACGTCTCAAAATAGGTTTATAAAACAATGATACGCAGAATTAAACATAATAAATAAATCTCTACCTTAACCGATTAATACTATTGCATCATCAAGGTTCAAGCACATAAAGTTTAGAGAAATGTCAAGGCTCAAAACTTGTCATTAGTATGATGTAAGAATAAAAAAAAAACTATACAAAAAATCTTTTATTATGCTTTTATTTGATCTAGTTCAGGTCAATCCAGTTTGATCCGGTCTAGTTTGGGTCAATGGTCCATTCGATACGGTAAGGTTTGTTCTATCCGAGTCAAGTCCATCACGGTTTGGGTCAAGTCCAAGTCAATTTAGTTCGTTCTAGTCAGAACTGGGTTGATTGACATGGTCATGGTCGGTCGATTTGACAATCCAACGATGTATCAAAGAAAGAGAAACTAAGCCGAATCAAAAGGATTGGGTTTCAAGTTTTCAACATAGAAATAACAAAATCTGTGATGGGCCCGAGTCCGGATCCCGATCAGCAGGATCCGAGAACCCAACCATCATCCCGGGCATTTAACAGAAAACGGGAACATATTTTTTTTTCTGAACATAACAGACTGGACTTTTAAGACAACTTCTTAAAAGTTTTCAGAAGGAGAAAACAGTCTCTGGATTTGGAAGCAAAATGGAAAAATAGTAAACAGAATCGGAACGCAAAATGGATGATAGAAGAAAAGCAGGAAGTGATGAAAACAAAAGTAAATAAACTGGCAGAAGGCATTGACGGAAGAAGCAGACATCGAGTGAAATCGGTGGATATAAGCAAAAATAATACCGGAAGATTTAGGCAGATGACATGGCCGGATGATGTGGATGACGTCATCGGAAGATGTAGGCAGCAGATGAAATCGGCAGGTGTGATGACATCATCGGAATAGGTGATGACGTCATCGGAAGATGAAGGCAGCAGATGAAATCGCAGGTGTGATGACGTCATCGGAATAGGTGATGACGTCATCGGAAGATGAAGGCAGCAGATGAAATCGGCAGGTGTGATGACGTCATCGAAGATCTAGTTAATGACATCATCGGAAGATGAAGGCAGCAGATGAAATCGGCAGGTGTGATGACGTCATCGGAAGATGTAGGCAGCAGATGAAATCGGCAGGTGTGATGACATCATCAGAATAGGTGATGACGTCATCGGAAGATGAAGGCAGCAGATGAAATCGGCAGGTGTGATGACGTCATCGGAAGATGTAGGCAGCAGATGAAATCGGCAGGTGTGATGACATCATCGGAATAGGTGATGACGTCATCGGAAGATGAAGGCAGCAGATGAAATCGGCAGGTGTGATGACGTCATCGGAATAGGTGATGACATCATCGGAAGATGAAGGCAGCAGATGAAATCGGCAGGTGTGATGACGTCATCGAAGATCTAGTTAATGACATCATCGGAAGATGAAGGCAGCAGATGAAATCGGCAGGTGTGATGACGTCATCGGAAGATGAAGGCAGCAGATGAAATCGGCAGGTGTGATGACGTCATCAGAATAGGTGATGACGTCATCAGAAGATGAAGGTAGCAGATGAAATCGAAGGTATGATGACGTCATCAGAATAGGTGATGACGTCATCGGAAGATGAAGGCAGCAGATGAAATCGGAAGGTTTGATGACGTCATCGAAGATCTAGTTAATGACATCATCGGAAGATGTAGGCAGCAGATGGAATCGGCAGGTATGATGACGTCATCAGAAGATGTAGGCAGCAGATGAAATCGGCAGGTGTGATGACATCATCAGAATAGGTGATGACGTCATCGGAAAATGAAGGCAGCAGATGAAATCGGAAGGTTTGATGACGTCATCGGAAGATGTAGGCAGCAGATGAAATCGGCAGGTGTGATGACATCATCAGAATAGGTGATGACGTCATCGGAAGATGAAGGCAGCAGATGAAATCGGCAGGTGTGATGACGTCATCGGAATAGGTGATGACATCATCAGAAGATGAAGGCAGCAGATGAAATCGGAAGGTTTGATGTTGTCATCGGAAGATGTAGTTAAACTGAGGGACAGATGAAACCGGCAGAAGTAACTAAAACTGAGATGAAATCTATTGTTCGCCAGTGAATGAGATAAGACAAAATGTGAACAGCGACTATCGGTAGATGTACACTTAAAACAGCAGTGAACGTGATCGGAAGATGCAGTTTTTAAGGCAGGGCTTGACAATTTTAACAGGAAGACATACGAACAGAGGGCATAAAACAGAAGGCAATAAAAGTTTCAGATTCTCAAACCACTTCAAAACATGGTTCTCGAGCGCAACAGAAGGTATAACAGAAACTTAAGGATACAGAAAATATTGCAAACCATTTTAGAATACTTCAGAACATGAATTAAACTGTCAAATACAGTAGTTTTTGAAACTTAGACATCAAAATCTGTGTATTGTTTTAAAATCTGAGGATCAGTACAGAACCTAACATATATTTGCAGAATATCTAACACAGAAGTTTTAAATACATAAACAGAACATAGTTTAGAATTTCACTCTCTCAGTCGGGAATTTGTCTGACAGCCACAACCAGCCCGAGAGCTCGAATCACCAGCCACCTATTCATCAGACTGAGACACAAAGTCCTCATTTTTGGGTTCAGTACCTACATCAGGGAGTTCACCTATGAGTCTAAAACTCAGTAAGAACATATAAAACAATGCAGTGATGCATATGCTATGCATGAACTTTCAGAAATACAGTGACAGTACAGAAAATTACGTTTCAGTGGCAGAGGGGTATAAGTGGGGCTTATAGGGGAACTGGCGAACAGTGGGTGCACTATCAGGCACAAACAGTAATACAGAACAGAACATAAACAGATCTGCGGGCCAGTCCCCGTCCCGCACTTAACCAGTACATTTCAGTCAGATTTTATCTTGTTTAGCTTCAAACCGTGTAGAGAAAACATTTGCATGTCTTTCAGAGAAAACGTGTATGCATGAACGGTGCTTGAACTTAAACTGGCAGACAACAGAAATAAGACAACAGAAAGTAAATCAAAGCCAGACATTTCAGAACATAACTCTAACTCTTCTACCCAAAACAACCCGACAGAACAGAAAACCTAGTACCTCCGTGATGTAGGGCCTTAAGGGCCAACCTACAGATATGAACTTACCTGATATCCGCGATGCAGTTGGCTGGAAAGTCTCGGGAATGCACAGATCTGTAACAAGCACGTAGAGAAATAAACAATGTTGCAAATGCTAACTAATAAGTTAGAAGAATCAGCAGCAACACGTTTCAAATATTTAGAAAACACACAAACGTGTTTTCATCCAAAGACAGTGAGTTTTCTCTAAATACCATAACCCTAAACTTTGGTAAAAACCCACATTAAACTTGTCCAAACTTGTTAGCGTGGGTAGATGCTTACCTTTTTGCTGAAGGAAACAGAAGAATGCAGGAGAAACAACGTTTGGTACTTTGTTTCAGTCGCCTGGAAGAGAGAAAGCCAAGAGGGAAGGGGAGAAGCAGAGAGGTGAAGTGAAGATTTCACGTAGGAGGAAGAACTTAACTTCCTCAACAAGCTGCCATGTGTCAACTATCCATTGGCTATCTCCCACCAACCTTAATTTCTCTTCAATTTACCCTTTCATGTATTTTAAACTTAGTGTTTTGTTTAGTTAGCCATTAGTTCGGTTCTCCCCTCACTAAATGCTCCAAAATTTACAATAAAATAGTTATTGTATTTATGGCAATTTAAATTCATACAATAATTCAACAGATTATTACACGGCCAAAATGTCGGGTGTTACAAAATCTGTATAAAAATCCAACTCGTCCCCAAAAATCGTGACTCCGTTGATTATTTTTGCGAGTTTACGTTCCAAAAATTCTATCTCAATGACGATTTGAGAAATCTCGAATCTAACCCAAATTTTAAGTTAAAATTATGAGTTCTTACTAAATATCGAGAGAGAGGATTATGTAAATCAACTTACCCTCGATGATTACTTTGTATTTTCAAAAATAGTAATATGATCTAACATAAATCTCACAACAGTATCTATTTTTTGGTGTCATCTAATCTCCGAAATCGAATTTACATCCAACTTAAAAATGTGAAATTTCAGAAAGGAAAATGATATAGAAGAAGGTAATCAACTTTCCTGCTATATAAACTATTTTTGTTCACACCTAGATCATAAATTCATGAAAGGAATTTACAGAATTCGACTATTGGAAGAATTAAAAGACTTTGTCTTCTCCTTTCCTACTCACCCAATGGTAGACGTTCTTTCCTGGAATGCAAATCAAAATGACTAAAATGTACATAGCAGATTAAGCCAAATTAATCTTGGTCAGATTCTCACAAGTTTCCAATAGTAAAATCGTGCACAAAATCAGAAACAAACAAAGATTTACAGTGGTTCAAATATATTAAATAAATTTTAAAATCTTGATTCATCATAAATAAAAAAGTCTAAAATATTATCTTGTAGATAATTTTAATTTACCTAACATTATTTTTGTCGCAACCCGAGAGAGAGCCTAACAGAAACGCTAGGTTAAACGATCAACCTCAGGGAGGTCCACCGTCTAACCTAAGGCTAAAAGCGAAAGTTTTAACACTGATTCAGGACCTCCTCGAAGTAACAAATATGAGAGTACAAACAATAATAGAAATACAAGATAAATGAAAATAATTACATGCCAAAGTAAGGTAAAATCTCAAATAAGTTCTTACATATGACAAGGCTGATGGAAATAAAAGGTGAGACTCTAGGAAAATCCAACACGATAAAGCTCACTTCCTAACCTTCCTTCCTTTACTTGTAGAGGGGGAAGTCATTGGGGTGAGTGACAAACTCAGTATGGGATGTTATACCTACCACTATAAAGATGCATGCCCATCTAAAAATCAATGCACGTTTTAAAAACCAAAACCAATTTCAATGTTATTCATTTCCATTCTTATTATTCATTTAAAGCGGTTGATGGGGCTAACCATAAAATAAGCATAGGTAGCAAACATAGGCCTACATCAACAATGTTATCATAAAAATATATATCCAGATGTACAGTGAAAAATGGAGGTCACTCACGGATCCTCTGAACCACACCAGCACAGAAAGGCCGCGGTAACACCAGGTAGGGCCTCATAGGGAGAAGTGAAAATGTCAACCACCAGGAGGGACGAACCATTCAGCCCTGGGCCACCGGGACACACACGCTAGGGCACTCCAGGAGGGACGAACCACTCAACCTTGGGCCCAAGGGGGACCACACAGTGGACTTATCATACCGGGGGTAACAACGAACAGACACTGGCCAGGTCGGGTAACTGGGCGAGCATGTCTCCGAGCCCATTCTGCCTATTATAAGGGGGCGTACCCTACATTCCGCCTATTATAAGAGAGTGTACCCTATCAAAACAAACGTGGGGAGTACCACAACAACTGGGCAAAACCCCTTGATACTCTTAGCATAAGGGCCCAGCTAAGAGTGCCAGACGGTTACCTCCAGTATCAAACTCCAAATGGCACAACAGAAAACCAATTCATGAACAATATCAAATGCATGTATAAAACCCTCTGCATGCCAAACAAGATAAATCTCATGAAAATCTCAAATACAGCCCGTTGGCAAAGGCAAGTAAAACATGACATCTAAATCCAATAGGCAGTATGAATCAGTCAAAAAGTATACGTGCCACAATATGAAAAAATAATCATGCCAGTAAAAATGCCGACACCAATACTAGTGGTATCCAACCAAAAAATAATATACGTGCATGCGATGATAGGTATAACGTAGTAAGCATAATAACCCATACCCCTAGAGCGAGTCCTCCTATCCTCAGTAAAATGTGGCTCCTCGGGAATGGTTTCGAACTCGGCAAAATCCTCCGAATGTGAGAATTAACACAAAGAAGGAGCCCTGTTAAGGTCTAATTGGGTCCAGAAACAATATAGAATGCGAATCGGGGCAAAAAGGGCCCAAACGGTTCAGGTTGACTTTTGATCAAAAGTCAATGCAGGTCAAAGTCAACGTCAACGGTCAAAATCAACGGTCAAAGTCAATAGTCAACTTTGACTGACCGGACCAGACCGGTTCGCCGGGTTGAGTTAAACCCAAATTGGTCGGGTCAGGGTGAACCTAAATTGGTCGGGTCAGGTCTAGTTCGGATCAGGACGATTCGGTTCGGATCTAACCGAACTGGTTTGGGTTGGTCCGGGTCGGATCGGTTCTGATCCAGACAAACCCATCCCAACTGGGTCATGTCAGACCCAGCCCAAACTCGAATCGGGCTTGGCCTGACCCAACACAGGCCCAACTCAGCCAAACCCAACCCAGGCCCAACTCGGCCCTGGGCCCGAGTTAACTCGGCCTTGGGCCTAAGTCAACTCTGCCCAGTGCCTGAGTTGACTCAGCCCACAGTCGAGTTGACTCGACCGTCGGCAATTGAACATCGACGACACGCCGGCGATCTACCCGCGTCGAAAAATCACGATTTCTAACCTGTTTTTCCTCCAAAATTCGTTTCTAACGCGTTTCTCGACTCTCTTCCAGTCGATTCCTACCAAAATCACCAAGAAATCGACTCTAAATCGCAAATCGAAGAAACCCCAAAAACCCAAAACTTCTCTTGCAAAAATCGGGAGAAAGAGGGATCACCTTCAAAAACGTCATTCACAAACGTTGATCTACGCTTCGAGACGAACGTTTTGACAGCAAAAATGTGACGAACGGAGGTTGTTCTGGCGTCGGCGACTTTCTCTCTCAGTCGGCTCTCTCTCTTCCTTTTCTCTTCTGGGGTTCTGCTGAGAAGAGAAGGACGATAAGGTTTTCAGAAGAAAACCTTATCAAAACTTTATTTTCTTTAAAATTAAATTTTTATTCTTTTATTCTAAATATCTTTTATTATTTTTTTTATTTTTATAATTTATTTAATTCTTTTATTCCATTTACTTTAAATTCATTTAATGTTCGGTTTCTCGAGTTAAATTCTTACCGAATAATTTTCTTAGATTTACCGTATGAATCACAAGTGACCAAAATTCATACGTTACTACTCTTCAAAAATTAGCGAAATTGGCCCAATATTTACTCTTAAAATTCGTGAAAAATTTATTCAAAATTTACAACTATTAAAATTTGGCGGATTTTACAATTTTAATTTTTAATTATTGTGATAATTTATCTCTTTTCAACTATTTTGACCCCTTATAAAAAATTAGCATTGCAAATACGGTGATACCTTATAAAAATTAAAATTATCTATGGAGTAATATTTCATCAAGACAAAAAATTTACTCTAATTTTTACAGTATTTACTAAAACGTCAGATTTTACAAACAACAAAAAAATCTAAGAACACAAGTTATTGTTGTAGAAATTTTAAACTTTTGGTTGGTGGATAGACGCGAAGGTGACCTAATTCAAACAACAATCTACGATTTTCAAAATGGTATTGCAACTGTATGGTAACCAAAATCAATCTAATCCTATTATCCATTAACCTATATAAACCCATTACAAACCCTCCATTTCTATCTTAACCACATCATCCTCTCTTCAGTCAATCTTTTAGAAAGATCAAAAACTTTCCAAACAAATTTAGAAAATGGCCTCACTCAAGCTCTTTGCCATGCCACTCTTTCTCGCTCTCGTATTGTCAACCACTGGCTCTAGCCTCGCTGCTCGTAATCTCCTCCAAACACCGACACCAACTGTACCGGTAGTGCCTACATTGCCTATTCCAACAGGGCTGCCGCCTTTGCCGTCGACATTGCCAAACCCCACAGGAATGACTTTCCCTTCCATTCCCATCCTCCCCCAGCCTTCTCTGCCAGTGCCCGCTTCACTTCCTCCATTGCCAAGCATGCCCACCATCCCAAACACTCTTCCAACAGTAACCTTGCCTCCTCTCCCAAACCCAAACACGCCCTTAAACATCCCCACCATCCCATCTTCATTTCCTTCTCTTCCATTTTTGTCTTCCCCACCTTCAACCACTTCCCCGTAAGTGTTAGGATTAGACGCCCTAATCCACCTGTAACGAACGATTCGAAAAAAATGAAAAAGAAAAATGAGAAAATAATGGACACCGAATTTTACGTGGAAACCCTAGAAAGGGAAAAAAAACCACGGGCAGAGGAGAGAATCAATAATATCAAATTCGGTACAATGAATTTTGCGACTCAAACATCAATATATAGAGAAAACGTAAAACCCTAATATTGATATACGGGCCCGACCCGGCCCACTAGAATTCGGGTCACACCAAATTTTAACAAACTCCACCTTGACATGAATTCCATATAAGAGATCCAACGGGCTACTCGGCCCAAACCAACCCGAATCCAGAACACTGAACTCTGACAATCTCCAACTTCAACGAAATTCCGGTGCAAGGAAACAAATCTGCAAAACTCCATTAAAAAAAGCTCCTTTACCACAAAGGCCCCAGGTGGGCCTACTCAGCATCCGATACCGTTTAAGTTTAAGCCCCGCTTAAACTTGAGAGACTTACCTGAAAAGAAATCGCATCTCCTCCTCCATGGTATCACTGAATTATCAGGGTTGTCGCAACGAACTGCCTCTGAACATGTTAAAGACTCCACACAGGAATCATTACCCTCGAACATATTCAATGCATAACCCATAGTTTCATCATATCATCCCGAAGTTTTAACCTTCCACTTGGTTCTGCCTTTGACGATACCATTCTGACGTGAAACTAAAATTGATGACTGAACATCTGTAATAGGCTGACTCACCGGCTCTGATGTACCCTCAGATCCCAACCTGAACTTCACCTGAGAACCTGACTTCTTCCGAGTCTTCTCAACCTTTCTCTTAGAAGGTGAATTCACAAACTTTGCAGCCTTATTACCTATCACATTGACTGTGGAATCCGCGATCTTCGCGTGCATCACATATAATGAGGAGCATTTTTCTCCTCTTGCCACAATCAATGAACCTCTGGTAAGCTTCCATTCTCCATCACGAAAGGTGTTGCCAAACCCTTCGTCGTCGAGCTTGCCAGTCGAGACCAAATTCTTGCGGATATCCGGGATGTGCTTCACACCTCTCAAAACCAAGGTGCTGCCGATGTTGGTATCTAAACGCACATCTCCTATACCAATGGCTTTTGCAACGCTACCATTTCCCATCCTCACACTTCCATAATCACCCGAAGTGTAGGACGTAAAGAAATCTCTCCGCGAAGTGGCATGTATAGAAGCGCCACTATCGATCACCCAACTCGTATCTTGGCAATCAGAATTTACAACATCCTCGTTGTACACACTAAAGGACTCCTCGGTGGCTGTGTCTGCCTCCTCGTCTGTGTCACCCTCTTTGAACATCTTTTCTTTTCCTTTGGCAATCAGATTCTCCCGAAGAAACTTATGATAAAATCTCTTTATGTGTCCTTTCTTGCCACAATGATAACATTCAAAGTTGGCGTGTTTTCTGGACTTCCTCTGACTTTGATTTCTATTGTCCGGACCTTTACTTTGATTTTTGCCCCTATTTTCAACACTCAGAGCTGAGTCTATTGATGTTTCACCAAAATCAATCTTACGAACCTCCTCGGCAAGAATACGATCCCTCACATTGGTGAATACTAGTTTAGCTAACAAAATTAGAGCACGAATCTCATCTTCAAAATCAATATTCACAGATAGCAATTGATTCACAATAATATTGAACTCATTCAGATGCGCTGCGACAGAAGCACCATCAATCATCTTCAGATTAAAAAGCTTCTTCATAATAAATACCTTATTATTCGCAGACGGTTTCTCGTACATATCAGACAGAGCCTTCATCAGACTCGCGGTGGTATTCTCCTTCGCTACGTTGTGAGCAACGCTTTTGGCTAGCATCAATCGGACGACTCCCAAAACCTTTCTATCAAGGAGATTTCATTCACCGTCTTCCATCTTCTCTGGTTTTGCACTCAAAGGAAGATGAAGCCCTTTCCCGTACAAGTAATCCTCAATTTGCATTCTCCAGAATGCGAAATCTGTCCGATTGAATTTTTCAATAATGTATCCTGTGCTATCTTCGCTTGACATCGTTATCAATAATCAATGCCCAAAAGCTGATATTTTCTGATCAATTATTCAACCCTAATAATCAATCTCCACAATATCAATAAATCTGCCAAATAAATTTTCGAGCCTGAAAATATCTGAATCAATAACTTTGCCCAAATATTTTTCTAAAATTGCTCCCCTTTAAAATCAGAATAAATCCTGCATAATATTCTGAACCAATAAAATCGCCCAACAAATAGATAATATCCCGATTAATTATTCAACCCAATAATCAATCTTCACCAGAAAAACTTCTCAGATCTGAATAACCCAACAAACAGAAAATTTTTTGTCAATGTTTGTCACCGAAGAAACAAAAAAAATCCAGACCGGCAATGGCTGAACGGCAAGAGATTCGGCTAGTTTTGAGTGCGTGGCTTCTGGCGTCGAAGCTGCTCGGATCTGCGTTGGTGGTGGGCTCGGCTGTTCACGCGGTGTGTTCTGTCAGATGGCGCGGTTTTGGTGCACGGTGGCAGAACGGCGGCGAGTGATCGGCGACTTCCTCTGTTTCGTCGCGGCTCGGGTGCTCTTTGTTCTTCAATGGCACGGCTCGGGATTCAGGTGGAACAGAGTGTTTCTCCTCTGTTCTCTGCCGCGCGCGACTTTGATCGGCCGTGGCCTCCTCGACGACTGTGGGCGGCAACGCTTCTGTTCTTGTGCGCGTCGGCGGTTCTGCGGGCTCGGGCACTCCTCTCGCTGTTCTGTTCTTCGCGGTGAAGAAGAACAGAACACAAAAAGTTCCTTTTTTTTTTCTATTTTCTTTTTCCTTTTCCAAAAATTGCAAATTTCACTTAACGAAATTATAAACCTGAAATCGATCGATACCCTTCGAAGAATCAAACCCTGATTTTCTGAGAACCACTTCAACCTGAAGCTCTGATACCAGTTGTTAGGATTAGACGCCCTAATCCATCTGTAACGAACGATTCAAGAAAATCGAAAAAGAAACATGAGAAAATAATAGACACTAAATTTTACGTGGAAACCCTAGAAAGGGAAAAAACCACGGGCAGAGGAGAGAATTACTAATATCAAATTCGGTACAATGAGTTTTGCGACTCAAGCATCAATATATAGAGAAAATGTAAAACCCTAATATTGATATACGAGCCCGACCCGGCCCACTAGAATTCAGGTCACACCAAATTCTAACAGTAAGTTCTTCTCTCCTTTCTTGAGCCATGATACGTTGCAGTTTGGTATTTGCATGGAGGAGAAAATGTCATTTTCGTCACTTATTGTGTTGTTTAATTTGTCATTCCAGATGATTGATATTGTAATTGAGCACTCCACCTTTTCTTTGTAGAAAAAGCTTGGGGGACAACAATCTTTGTTTCATATTTGCTATTCTAAATTTGAATTTTCACTTTCTTTGAGTTTAAGCTGTCATATTTTTTAATTCCAAGAAAAAATAAATATTCATACTACTTTTTCCAGCCACCGCCATTGTTGATATTATGCATTCCAAATTTTTCCGATATAAGTGGTAACAATGCCACTTCATTAGGATTGGAAATTTGAAAGGGTTTTTTTTTTTTAATTTAAACTCTAAACTATGGATTTTTTTTTTAAAACCAAACCCTAAACGATCAACCCTAATAATCCAAACCTTAAACTATTAAAAACCTAACAAATCAAACCTTGTCAGATGGACGATCACTATCCGTTCGCTTACAACGGACGACCAATCTACAAATAACGGCTGTCCATTCGGTACAGTCCTACGTTGCACTGGACACGTCAGATCGGCCAGACGATTAGAGGGTGGAGACTGTCCATTCTACGTGCGGTGTATGAAACTCCTAACCAGACGTTTGTTCTGAAAACAACGGCCTTCCGTTATTCGGAGCATTACAAGAACGGACGGCTGTGTTCTGAAAATGACCGCTCATTACATCATCAAGGAGTAGAATGGACGACCGTCGTAAGAACACGGCCGGCCGTTGTGAAAATTAGGACTGAGAACTGAGGGTCACCACCCCTACAAAGGTCGTCCGCTCTCCGACAGTATATAAGGAAACAGACACCAGAACCTGTGAACAAAAGCTGAAAAATTCGAATCTCTTCAATTTTGCATTTTTTTCCAAAATTCCTACCTTGTTCATTTCTCCATTCTCGATTGTTTCGCTTGATTTTCATCCAACCCCTCACAAATCCAAACCTAAAAATTCAAAATCCACAAATAACAAATTCGGCCTAAATTCCCAAAAATCCTCTAAAATGGCTGAGAGGTTGGTTATTAGACGAAAGGTAGCCCGACAATTGTCGGGCTACCGTCAACATCGCAAGGAAGTCCAGCACAAGGTGGCCTGGCAGACGTTGGGCACAGTCAATGCAAGAGGTGCCGCGAAATAGGCTTGGGTTCTTGTCGAATGAATTTCGCAATCAAATATGTTAAGAGCAGTTTGAGTTGGATCTGTTACACCGCTCGATGATGCATTCGAAGACGGTCGACTTTCAAGGATGGGAGTCTTTCGAAATCTAGGAGATGTTCAATAGAATCGACCTACACGGGGTCTATAGTGTGTGGGGCGATAGCTGCAACCGAATTGTTCGCCTATTTTATGTGAACTTGACCTTTACAGTGAGGTTGGAAATTATAAAGACATACATCCTGGGTACAGAGATTGAGATTACCCCTGAGACGGTCAATGAGGTTATCGGGTTTGCTGGTGAAGGGACGGAGAGATACTACCATGCCTCTCAGGACTGTCATTTTGTCAGATCTACTGAGGGAATAGAGTTCATTAGGCAAATTCATCACAACTCTAACATTATGGGGTTCATTAAGCCAAGAACCAGAGACTTAAATGTCAGAGCTCAAGTTGTTCACAATATGCTGTCCCACACCCTTTTACCGCGACATGAACATAGAGACCTCATTAGCTACATGGATCTCTATGTCATGGAGAAGCTGTACAGTGGGAGGAGCGACCCTGGCTTTGTGATTTTAAGTCACATGAGTAAGATCGGGCGGACACGCAACAAGAATTGCCCTACGGTGTGTTGATTTAAAAGATCATCTGGCAAATTTAGGATTTAGTTACCGTCTGGAGAGCAGCTGAGATCACAGCGTGTGGGGAGCCACTGGAATTCCACGGGACTTGACTTTACATCACATTGAACTCACATGAACTCGGGTCACATTTTTTACTTAAAATTTTTCGACTTTTGAAACGTTAAAACGAGGACTAAAACAATTTTTTGATAAAACATTGACTCAATTTTTGGGTCTTTTAAATCCCTTGAAATACGTAGGAGACGGTCGTAAAATACGTTTAAAAGATATCGTAAAAGATCGGGTTCAAACATGTTTGAAAATCAAGTTTTTGAAAAAAAAAAAACAACTTTGGGGCCACATGAGATGTGGCGCGCGCGTCACCCAGACATCAGGCGCGCCGCGCCCTGTCACTGCGCGCATCGCGCGCAGTCGCTGCGCGCACGACATATATCCAGCGTGCGCGTGCGGCGTACGCCTCGCTTGCCTGGGTGCAGCGAACCTGCCGGGCAGCGTTCTCAGAAGAGCCGATCGATCGGCGCCCCCACCAATCAATCAGCAGACTCTCTGCTGCACCCCAACATTTCCAACGCCAGCGCCGATTGATTGCGCCGCGATGTCCGATTGATCGGCTGGGCGCTGCGTGCACCAACTCCTGCTGCGCGTGTGCCCAGCGCCTACATCTTCACTTTTCTTCATTCCTTTCACATACATTTCACCCATAAACTTACTTTAAACCTTTCCAAACATAAAACACTTCGAAACCCCAATACCTGACTCAAAAACGTATCTGAAAACGTAATGAAAATTCACGAAAACAAACTGCATGGATCGCTTTAAAAACTAAACATATCCATACAGGTTTAAAACTTCCAAAATAAAGACTTCACTTTCTATACGTTCTACTCGCCACATCTTTCACATAAAAAACTTAACTTTCTGTACGTTCTTCTATCACACTTCTCTATACACATATATAACCCAAAAACATAAACATACACAAACTGACCACGGTCAGAATCGCCCTAACAATATTGCTGGGTTGCCGCCATGGTCGTACTACTCCAACCGCATCCAAAGTTCCTAGCGAGTCCGTGTAATCTCACCGCGCTGCTCTTCTTCACCTACATCGCAAAACTCATCTATAAGCCTAATGCTTAGCAAGTAGCGACAATATGAATTGAAAACATTTCACTTAACATATGCAGTTTCTACTATTTCTATCGTACATAAACGTTTCATTGCAGTTTTCTATTGTTTCTATCATACGTACATGTAATCCTCTACCGAATGGAGAGTGGATTTGTTTCTCCACCCCTATAAGTTCCACTACTACATCTGAAGGGTGAACAACTTCCCTCAAACGCTGCATATTTTCTACGTTCCGTTGTTTTCTATAGTACATGTAATCCTCTACCGAATGGAGAGCGGATTAGCTTCTCCATCCCTATACGTTCCACAAATACATCTGAAGGGTGAACAACTTTCTTCAAACGCTATACATTTTCTATCAGTTATACTTTTCTACGTTTCTACTCATGAAAACATATGCATAAAAAATTTTCATATCTTTTCTAAACCATGAAGCATGAATAAACTAAACATACATAAAAACATGCAACATATCCTATTGTTTTGTGATGTAGGCCCAAAGGAAACACGTATGCACCACTACTTACCTGGCGTCCTTAGCAATCCGAGCACTTCACCTAAAGCTTTCACCACCTAAGACATTTCAAAATCTCAACGTTAAAGTTAATTCTAAATGAATGATTCCACAACTAAACGAAACTTCTAACTAAGGCAATATCCTAGAAATCTCAAATTATTTCATTTAAGCATTTTACTGAGCACCTTGAACTTACAATTTCTCTAACTAAGCATTAATGGAAATTTAACTCTCCAACCCCCAAAATCCAATCCTATATCCACTTTTCAACCTAACCATCAACAACATTCATAAATGGATCATTAATGGCCACTAATACGTCAAAACCAACAATTTCTAACATAACCTAAAATTTCTCAAACTCTAAATTGTTAAACCCTAACCGTTTCCAAACCCTAAACCGAAACTAAACTCATAGAATACTAGAGCCTTACCTAGAGTGTTGAATTGTTGAAGAAAACAGAAAGGAAAAAGGTTGCCAGAGGAGGAGTCGGCATGCGAAGCGATCGACGGAGGAGAAGGGGAGGAAATCGCAAAGGGGGAGGAGGGTGTTTTTGTTCTGGAGAAACAAGTGTGTGTGTGGGGGGGGTGTAATACCCGGCTTGTACGGGTTTTTGGATATATTATATTATATTATTATTTCATTATCTAATGACATTTTTCGTAAATATATCAAATCAAATCAGTTTCGCAAACGAAAAGCGTCATTATGATCCTAACGATTAATAGGAATTTTAGGGAAATTATGGAAATTTTCGGAGTTTAGATGCTATATTCCGAGTAAATACATTTCTCGTAATGTAAAGGACGTTTTCGTAAAAATAGTAAATGAGGTCCAAATTGCGAACGGACAGTTTTGAATAAACCCTATTAACGAGTTGGACTTATTGGTGAAGTAGGGAAGTTTAGAGAAACCGAATAGCTAGACGATTGATGAATCGAAGGACGAAACCAATATAAAAATCAAATAAGGGCGGAATAGTAATTTGCAATTTTATATTATAAATCTAACCTAAAAACATTTCTCCCTCACTTCTCTCTTCTTCTCTGGAAATCACGATCGCCAGAGAGCTTCTCCTCTCACGGCCGCGGCGACTTCTCACCATCCCGACCTCCGTTTCTCCTCTGTTCTTCACGGTTTCTCCTCCTCTCGCTATCCTAGGTATGTATCTACGTTCTTAGAGCTTTTATTTCGACGTTTACGGCGTTTTAGGTAATTAGGGTTTCGATCGATTTTCGTTAAAAAATGAGATTTAGGGTTCATAATTAATAGGTTAGCCATGATTAAGTATATATTGGACGTATTTGACGTTATTGGACGAAGTTAAATCAAATCGTAAAAATGTTAAAAAATTAGGAATTCTTGGAAAAGTTTGTTAATTGTAATTTCGAACCATCGAGCATGAATTAGTCGTTTAAGTATCTCGATTTGATGAGCTAGAAGTTTTAAGGAATTCCTTAGTTAAGGTTTCGTTGAAGTTGGACGTTTAGAAGTTTAAATTTGTTTTAACGATAAGTGCTTCGAATTGCTTAGGTGAACGACTCTCTTGGACGAAACTCGAGAATCTGTGCGCTCAAGGTAAGTTCTCGTGACTTACTTGGCCGATTGGCCTACACCGTAATTCGATGTCGCGTCGAGGATCTAAATGGATTGTTTGTTTTAAATTGTTTTGATGGGTAGTTAGGTTTAGTCTTTTACAGGTTATAGGTTATGCTTTTGTAGTCTTTGATGGTATATATGTTGATTGTTTACTTTACGTTTATATTGAACTGTTCATGCATCATGGTTTTAAAAACGACATGAAAATGGATTTATGCACGGATTTCATGAAAAGAACATGCATCGTAAAGGCAAGTAAAGTATCACAGTAAACAACCATGGCATGGGGTTATCGGGGATGAGGTTCAGACCTGGCGTTCTGTGGTGAGCGGGTTTCCCTCCCTTCAGATGGTGTGGGATGTCTAACCGCTGGACGTGCCCTATCTATCTGTCGAGCGTTTCCGATAACCATAGACTGACACGTACTGATATATGAACTGACATGGACTGTTTTCATAGCATTGAGCATGCATGACCACGCATTTGCATTTACGTAGGACTTATTGAGATTTTTATCTCATAGCGTGTATTATGGTGTAGGTGACGTCTTAGGTGACATCGAGCCAGGTGAGGATGAGATCCCTCCACCCGAGACAAGACTCGGTTGATGGATGATGCTTGCGGTGGTGTGCTGTACAGTAGATACCTTACCGACCCGTGGGGGATGTATGTATAGATTTTGAGGGTACTGGGTTATTTTGAGGAAATATGTATAATGTTAGAACATATTAGGATGTTTGGAATCTGATATTAGATAGGTTTAATGTTTTTAAACGTTTTTGGAACTGCGTGGTAAATTGAAAACAGGAAGGATTGTCGATTTTTAAACATATCCACGCGGTTTGTTTTTACGAAAGTATTGTGTGAGTTTAGGTAGTTTAACCGAGAGGGAATGAATGAAAATGGAAGGAGGGATCGCTTGAATTGTAGGAAAATGCATGTTGGATTGCTCTCTGGAATCTCGGATTCCAGAGAGAAATAAAGGAAACTGGTCGCTGCAAGTGTAGCGACTGGTCGCTGCAAAGTGCAGCGACTGGTCGCTGCACAATGCAGCGATCGGGCGCTGCATTGTGCAGCGCCCAGTCGCTGCACAATGCAGCGATCGGGCGCTGCATTGTGCAGCGCCCAGTCGCTGCACAATGCAGCGATCTGGCGCTGCATTGTGCAGCGCCTGTTTTTCCGGTTTTGCCCCTCTGCAATTTGTTTAATGTTTTAAATAGTTTTAATTGTTTATAGTTTTAAATTAAATGTTTAAAATTGTTTTAAAAGTTTTATTTAGTTTGATTTCAAAAATGTTTTCCGCATAAACGCTAAGTATAAAAGAAAATGAAAAAATTATACGGGTAAAAATGGGTACAGTATTAGGGGTGTTATAATTATGGTATCAGAGCACCCGGGTTTTAAAATCGGTTCTGTAGACTACTCGACTGGACAGCCACTACGCGAACATCCTTCATCAACTGTAAGTATGTTTACTGCTCTGTTTGATTTCACATTTCTTAGAATTATTATTTCTATTTTTTTAGGAGTTATAAAATATGGTTCGAGGAAAAGATCCACGAGATGACGCGATGGATCGACTTACGGAGTTGTTAGACCGCCAGTCTCAGCATATGGACCGGCAAGCGCAACAAATTACAGAATTGGTGAATCGAGAGAACCAGCGTGAGAATCAGAGAGCTCAGGAGCTGGTAGTTCCCAGTAATTAGGGTATGCAGAGGTTTCAAAACCTACGGCCTCCAGTATTCGAGGGCCAGTCATCGGATCCGACGCGTGCCGAGGAATGGATCCGAGTTATGGAGGACATGTTAGCTTACGCCGAGGTAGGGAACGGGAGCAAGGTGGCGTATGCTACCTTTCATTTAGCGATGGATGCCCGTTTCTGGTGGGATTCGATCAGGGTGACGACGGACGTATCTGTTATGACTTGGGATCGGTTCAAGTTTCTATTCTTCGATAAGTATTTCAGCCGCACAGTGAGGGTGGCCAAGAGGAACGAGTTTATGCAGCTGAAGCAGACTGGTTCAGTTGCTGATTATATTCGGAGGTTTGAGGCATTATCCAGATTTGCACCTCGTCTTGTTAGCGATAATGAGGAGAAGGTGCACCAGTTTATGGAGGGACTTAATCCGGAGATCCGGATGGACGTGGTTGTCTCAGGTATTATTGATGTACCCTTTTCTGACATCACAGCTAGAGCTCTGGATATCGAGGCTGCCAGAGCCACTTGTGTCAGACCGAGGGAGCCAGCGAAGGGCTTCTTCCGAGAGATCCGACCTCAGTCGCAAAACCGAGGTTGGCAGCCTAGAGCGCAGCCCCAGCAGCAGCCGAGGGGTGTGAAGAGACCTCTTGAGGGAGGTAACGATCGGGGGAAAGGCAAGCAAGTTCAAGGGGCAGCTCCGAAACCTGTTTGTCCTATATGCCAGAAGGAACACTTTGGTGCGTGCCGATTGGGCACGAACAGTTGTTACCGATGTGGGGAGGTCGGCCACTTTGCTCAGAGCTGTCCGAGGGCAGATACCGATCAGAGGAGAGTTGTGCCGAGGATCTTCGCACTTATTGAGCCTAGAGATGTTGATAACGAGGATCAGCCAGCCGTGATAGCAGGTACTATATTGGTTACTGGTGTTCCTGTATTTTCTTTACTAGACACGGGGGCTACACATTCTTTTATTTCCACCACTTGTGTGTCGAGATTGAGGCTTGCGCCTGAGTTAGCAGAATGCGAGTATAGCGTGATGCTACCTTCAGGAGAGCGTATGCAGTCAGGTCATATTGTCCAGGGCAATATTATCTCGATTGGGGATCGCACCCTCTATGCCCGCCTTATTGTTATGGGCATCGAGCACTATGATATTATCTTAGGGATGGACTGGCTGTCACAGCATTTCGCCACCATCGACTGTCGATCCGGGATTGTCACCTTTCGACCTCCGGGTAAAGCTGAGTTTTCTTATCAGGCGATGAGCAGATTGAGTAGCTCTCCTATCTCTTATTCCATGATGGTCAACGAGCAGTTCAAAGGTGCGTGCTCTATTTATTTGGCCTCTGTCTTTGATTGTCAGTTGCCCAGCAGATTGAAGCCGAGCGATATTCCTATAGTCAGAGAGTTTTCTGGCATCTTTCTTGATGATCTTCACGGATTACCACCGGACCGGGCGATTGAGTTCACTATTGACGTATATCCTAATTCCGCACCGAGGTTTAAGAACCCATATCGGTTAGCACCAGCCGAGTTGAGAGAGTTGAGGACTCAGCTTGATGAGTTATCAGAGAAAGGTTTCATTCGACCCAGTGTTTCACCCTGGGGTGCGCCTGTTCTATTCGTCAAGAAGAAAGACGGGACCCTCAGGATGTGCATTGATTACAGAGAGTTGAACAAATTGACGGTGAAGAATAAGTATCCATTGCCGCGGATTGATGACTTATTTGATCAGCTACAGGGTGCCCGAGTATTTTCCAGGATCGACCTGCGCTTGGGTTATTATCAGCTGAAAGTCCGGAGAGATGATATTCAGAAGACAGCATTCCGAACGAGGTATGGGCATTATGAGTTCCTTGTCATGTCTTTCGGACTTACTAATGCCCCTGTAGCGGGACCTGATGAACCGTGTCTTCAAGGAGTATCTGGATAAGTTCGTGGTGGTTTTCATCGATGACATATTGATTTACTCTAAGACGAAGGAAGAACACGAGGAGCATCTGAGGATTGTTCTGAGGACCCTATGTCAGCACCAGCTGTATCCAAAGTTTTCGAAGTGCGAGTTCTGGCTTGACAAAGTGAGCTTCCTTGGCCATGTTATATCACAGGACGGAGTTTCTGTGGATCCGAGCAAGATTCAGGTGGTCAGAGATTGGCCACAGCCGAAGAACGTACGTGAGGTGCGTGGATTTCTCGGGTTGGCCGGTTATTATCGGAAGTTTATAGAGGGATTCTCGAGGATTGCACTTCCTCTTACACGATTGACTCGGAAGAACGAGAAATTTGTATGGTCGTCTGCTTGTGATGACAGCTTTATGGAGTTAAAGCAGAGATTGACCACTGCCCCAGTACTGGCGCTACCTGATGAAGGTGTCAGATACAGTGTTTATTGTGATGCATCGGGAGTGGGACTCGGTTGTGTATTGATGCAGGAGGGTAGAGTTATTTCTTATGCTTCTCGGCAGTTGAAGCCGTACGAGCAGAATTACCCCACGCACGACCTCGAGTTAGCAGCTGTGGTCTTCGCACTAAAGATATGGAGGCATTATTTATATGGGCAGCAGTGCGAGATATTTTCCGACCACAAGAGCTTGAAGTACTTATTTACGCAGAAAGAGCTGAATATGCGACAGAGGCGATGGCTTGAGTTCGTCAATGATTACGATTTTGATATCAAGTACCACCCAGGAAAGGCGAACAAGGTAGCTGATGCATTGAGTAGAGTGCCTTCTGCGAGTCAGCCATCATTAGCAGCGATGTCAGCGACGCTGCGGTCTGAGATTCAGAGATTCGACGTGGAGATAGTGGCAGAATTGTCCTATATGCTTGCCAACATTTCTCTCAGGCCAACTATTCTTGATCGTATACGCGAGGCTCAGCAGAGTGATACGGAGTGTATGGAGCTTCGATCGAGCATGACATTGGGAGACTCGTCAGATTTCCATTTATCGGAGGATGGTATTTTGAAGTTCAGGCATAGGTGGTACGTGCCTAGTGACGAGGATCTAAAGAAGGAGATATTGGCCGAGGCACATTCTTCGGCATATTCTGCACACCCGGGGAGTACCAAGATGTACCGGGATTTGAAACAGCACTTCTGGTGGCCGAACATGAAGAGGGAAGTTGCCAAGTACGTTGAGACCTGCCTAGTATGTCAGCAGGTAAAGGATGAGCACCAGAGACCCGCTGGAACACTGTTACTACTGCCGATTCCGGAGTGGAAGTGGGAGCAGATATCCATGGATTTCATTGTGGGGCTCCCGAGGACTACGAGAGGCCATGACGGCATTTGGGTTATTGTGGACCGATTGACAAAGTCGGCCCACTTCTTATCTGTGAAGATGGCATCGTCTATGGATCATCTCGCAGAGCTCTATGTGCAGGAGATTGTCAGACTGCATGGCATGCCAGCTTCTATTGTCTCAGATCGAGATCCGAGATTTACCTCGAAGTTCTGGAAGAGTCTGCACAAGGCTATGGGGACTCAGCTTAATTTCAGCACCGCATTTCATCCTCAGACTGATGGACAGACAGAGAGGACGAATCAGATTCTGGAGGATATGCTCAGAGCATGTGTGCTGGAGTTTCAGGGATCGTGGAGCAGGTATTTGCCACTGATCGAGTTCTCTTATAATAACAGCTTCCAGGCTACTATTGGCATAGCTCCATATGAGGCGCTGTATGGTCGAAAGTGTAGATCTCCGTTGTATTTGGACGAGGTTGGCGAGGCCAGCATCGTTTGTAACACCCCTAATACTGTACCCGTATTTCCCGTATAATTTTTCATTTTATTTTATTTTATACTTTTTACTTAATGTGGAATCTAAACCGAAGTTGAAATCGGAATTAAAACTGAACTTTAAAAGCATTTAAAACAAAACCTTTAATAAATAATTAAAACTAAAACATTTAATAAAACTTTTATAAACAATAAAAGAAGGGAGGGCAGAATCGGAATTCTGCCCTCAAAATGCAGCAGCGACCGGGCGCTGCCAATTGCAGCGCACGGTCGCCGTGTGCGCTGCATGCGCTGCACAATGCAGCGCACGATCGCTGCATTGTGCGGCGCCTGATCGCTGCACTGCAGCGATCATTTGCTGCAGCAGCGATCCCCCACGGCGCCCAGTCGCCGAGCTCTCTTTCAACGATCGCTGGCAGCGATCAGCGCACAGCGCCCGATCGCTGCAGCTCCTCACTTCTTCCTTACTTCGTTCTTTTCTTTTCTACACTTAGGCTCTCTGGAATTTCGAACTCCAGAGAGCAAATCCCTCGACATCCCTCTCTGGAATCCGATTCCAGAGAGCACTTTTCTCTTTCTTTTCTTAATCAATTTTTCACCTTTATCACAAAGGTTTACAACTTACATCAACCGACTCGCGGCGGACTTTACGAAGTCCAACTGCGTGGATAGCTCTAAAAACCGAGCTATCCGTAACAACCTACAAACAACATTTCAAAACATTTTCATTTAACTTAAACATTTCAACTAAAGCGTTTTTACATACAATTACCAAAACGTTATCTAACCCCTATCCAGATCCAAACAACCTAAATATGTTCTATACAGTTCATCATCAACCCAAAATATCACGAAGAATCCCCAAAACCTTTACATACACCCACCACGGGTCAAAACGCGCCTCGACTGCTCAGCGCACTCCCACGGCCATCATCCATCAGCTGCTCCTACGTCAGGAGGAGGAATATCATCCTCACCTGGGTCAACGTAACCTAGAACGTCACCTACACCATACAGACACATATGAGATATGGAAATCTCAGTAAGCTACGTAAATGCAGATGCATGCGTGTCGTGCATATGAAGTTCAGAAAACATGCTCATCAGACATATCAGATCATTTCATACATAATGCCACCGAGATATCAGCCCTCTAAATGGAAAGGATACATCCCGCGGTCGGACTACCACTTTCGACCTAGAGGAGGGGGGTATATGCTCATAAACCCTACAGCCATGCCTGAGCCCCATCTCGCGTAACCAGATGATGTGGTATTGGTCAGACCCGGAAATAGTCCACCAATAGATCAAAGTCCCCCCGTACGGGCCACATAGATTTTTCTTTGAAAACATCGTGTAGAATTCGTTTTCATGTCATTTGAAATACGTGATGCATGAACAGATAATGAACAGAAAGTAAACAATCAACATATATACCATCAAGACCGAAATAGAATAACCTATAAACCATTTAAACCTAACTACCCAACCGAAAGCGATTTTAAAGCAAACAAGTCCTCAGGAATCCTCGATACGACGTCGAAGTATGGTGTAGACTGATTGGTCAGAGTAAGTCACGAAGACTTACCTTGAGCGCGCAGAATATCAAGCTTCGTCTACGGGAGTCGTTACCTAAGGAAATTTCACCAATTGACGTTAATACGAGCTTAAACTCTTAAATGTCCGAAACTAATAAAATCCTTATCTTAGCTAATCGATGTTTTTACATAACGATTTAACGCTCGGAAATCTCGAAATTCATATTACAAGTTATTTCCGAAAACTCGAAAATTTAACAATTTATAACTTTTTCGCAAATTGATTTCTCTTCGTCCAATAACGTCCAATACGTTCAATTTATACTTAATCACGGCTAACCTATTAATTACGAAGCCTAAATCGCGTTTTTAACGGAAAAGCTAATTTAAACCCTAACCCTAAATCGAACCAAAACTCGAAATAAACGACCGAAGACTAAAGCTACATACCGAGGGTAGCAAGAGAGGAAGAAAACGTGAAGGACGGAGGAGAAACAGAGCTTGAACGGAGTCGGAACGGAGGAAACACGCCGGCGGCCGAGAGAGAAATTGCTCTCTGTTCGTGGGTAGCCGAGAAGAAAAGAAGAGAAAGAGAGAAGTGAGGGGAAATGAAGGAATTTGTGATGTTTTAATATAATTATTTTGCAAATTACCATTTTGCCCTTCTTACATAATTCTATTTGTTTCGTCCTTCGTTTCGTTAATCGTCCAACGATCTGGATTCTCGAAAATTCCATATTTTGCCAATAACTCATATTCGTCGTCAGGGCTTTATCAAAAATGTCCGTTCTCCATTTGGACCTCATTTGTTATTTTTACTAAAACGTCATTTATATTACTATAGAGGTAATTACTCGGAATATAGCGGTTAATCTCCGAAAATTCCCATAATTTCCTTAAAATTCCAATTACTCGTTAAGATCGCAATGACGCTTTCTTTTCGTAAAACGGACCTGATTTGACATATTTACCGAAAATGCCATGTTTTATCAAAATATCAATATAATATAATATATTCAAAAACCCGTACAAGCCGGGTATTACATCGTTGGTCCTGAGATTCTACAGCAGACGGCAGAGAATATTGCCATCATTCGACAGCGTATAGAGGTAGCACAGAGCATGCAGAAGAGCTATGCTGATACCAGACGGAGAGAGCTGGAGTTCGAGGAAGGCGATGAGGTCTACTTGAAAGTTTCTCCGTTCAAAGGCGTAGCGAGATTTGGAAGGAGGGGTAAGTTGAACCCTCGTTATGTGGGGCCCTTTCCTATTCTGAAGAGGATCGGGAAGTTGGCGTACAGATTACAGCTTCCGGATTCTATGGAGGGTATCCACGACGTGTTTCATGTATATATGCTTCGGAAGTGCTTGCGCGACCCGTCGCATATCGTGGAGGCTACAGAGATCGAGGTACAGCCTACCTTGACTTACGAGGTGGGGCCGGTACGCATTTTGGAGTATTCCACCAAAGTCTTGCGCAACCAAGAGATTCCACTGGTCAAAGTTTTGTGGCGGAACCACGAGGTGGAAGAGGCTACGTGGGAACGACAGCAGGATATGATGACTAAGTATCCTGATTTGTTTGCATGATTTAATTTTGTGGACAAAATTCTAAATAAGGTGGATGGAATGTAATACCCGGCTTGTACGGGTTTTTGGATATATTATATTATATTATTATTTCATTATCTAATGGTATTTTTCGTAAATATATCAAATCAAATCAGTTTTGCAAACGGAAAGCGTCATTATGATCCTAACGATTAATAGGAATTTTAGGGAAATTATGGAAATTTTCGGAGTTTAGATGCTATATTCCGAGTAAATACATTTCTCGTAATGTAAAGGACGTTTTCGTAAAAATAGTAAATGAGGTCCAAATTGCGAACGGACAGTTTTGAATAAACCCTATTAACGAGTTGGACTTATTGGTGAAGTAGGGAAGTTTAGAGAAACCGAATAGCTAGACGATTGATGAATCGAAGGACGAAACCAATATAAAAATTAAATAAGGGCGGAATAGTAATTTGCAATTTTATATTATAAATCTAACCTAAAAACATTTCTCCCTCACTTCTCTCTTCTTCTCTGGAAATCACGATCGCCAGAGAGCTTCTCCTCTCACGGCCGCGGCGACTTCTCACCATCCCGACCTCCGTTTCTCCTATGTTCTTCACGGTTTCTCCTCCTCTCGCTATCCTAGGTATGTATCTACGTTCTTCGAGCTTTTATTTCGACGTTTACGGCGTTTTAGGTAATTAGGGTTTCGATCGATTTTCGTTAAAAAATGAGATTTAGGGTTCATAATTAATAGGTTAGCCATGATTAAGTATATATTGGATGTATTTGACGTTATTGGACGAAGTTAAATCAAATCGTAAAAAGGTTAAAAAATTAGGAATTCTTGGAAAAGTTCGTTAATTGTAATTTCGAACCATCGAGCATGAATTAGTCGTTTAAGTATCTCGATTTGATGAGCTAGAAGTTTTAAGGAATTCCTTAGTTAAGGTTTCGTTGAAGTTGGACGTTTAGAAGTTTAAATTTGTTTTAACGATAAGTGCTTCGAATTGCTTAGGTGAACGACTCTCTTGGACGAAACTCGAGAATCTGTGCGCTCAAGGTAAGTTCTCGTGACTTACTTGGCCGATTGGCCTACACCGTAATTCGATGTCGCGTCGAGGATCTAAATGGATTGTTTGTTTTAAATTGTTTTGATGGGTAGTTAGGTTTAGTCTTTTACAGGTTATAGGTTATGCTTTTGTAGTCTTTGATGGTATATATGTTGATTGTTTACTTTACATTTATATTGAACTGTTCATGCATCATGGTTTTAAAAACGACATGAAAAAGGATTTATGCACGGATTTCATGAAAAGAACATGCATCGTAAAGGCAAGTAAAGTATCACAGTAAACAACCATGGCATGGGGTTATCGGGGATGAGGTTCAGACCTGGCGTTCTGTGGTGAGCGGGTTTCCCTCCCTTCAGATGGTGTGGGCTGTCTAACCGCTGGACGTGCCCTATCTATCTGTCGAGCGTTTCCGATAACTATAGACTGACACGTACTGATATATGAACTGACATGGACTGTTTTCATAGCATTGAGCATGCATGACCACGCATTTGCATTTACGTAGGACTTACTGAGATTTTTATCCCATAGCGTGTATTATGGTGTAGGTGACGTCTTAGGTGACATCGAGCCAGGTGAGGATGAGATCCCTCCACCCGAGACATGACTTGGTTGATGGATGATGCTTGCGGTGGTGTGCTGTACAGTCGATACTTTACCGACCCGTGGGGGATGTATGTATAGATTTTGAGGGTACTGGGTTATTTTGAGGAAATATGTATAATGTTAGAACATATTAGGATGTTTGGAATCTGATATTAGATAGGTTTAATGTTTTTAAACGTTTTTGGAACTGCGTGGTAAATTGAAAACAGGAAGGATTGTCGATTTTTAAACATATCCACGCGGTTTGTTTTTACGAAAGTATTGTGTGAGTTTAGGTAGTTTAACCGAGAGGGAATGAATGGAAATGGAAGGAGGGATCGCTTGAATTGTAGGAAAATGCATGTTGGATTGCTCTCTGGAATCTCGGATTCCAGAGAGAAATAAAGGAAACTGGTCGCTGCAAGTGTAGCGACTGGTCGCTGCAAAGTGCAGCGACTGGTCGCTGCACAATGCAGCGATCGGGCGCTGTATTGTGCAGTGCCCAGTCGCTGCACAATGCAGCGATCTGGCGCTGCATTGTGCAGCGCCTGTTTTTCCGGTTTTGCCCCTCTGCAATTTGTTTAATGTTTTAAATAGTTTTAATTGTTTATAGTTTTAAATTAAATGTTTAAAATTGTTTTAAAAGTTTTATTTAGTTTGATTTCAAAAATGTTTTCCGCATAAACGCTAAGTATAAAAGAAAATGAAAAAATTATACGGGTAAAAATGGGTACAGTATTAGGGGTGTTATAATTATGGTATCAGAGCACCCGGGTTTTAAAATCGGTTCTGTAGACTGCTCGACTGCACAGCCACTACGCGAACATCCTTCATCAACTGTAAGTATGTTTACTGCTCTGTTTGATTTCACATTTCTTAGAATTATTATTTCTATTTTTTTAGGAGTTATAAAATATGGTTCGAGGAAAAGATCCACGAGATGACGCGATGGATCGACTTACGGAGTTGTTAGACCGCCAGTCTCAGCATATGGACCGGCAAGCGCAACAAATTACAGAATTGGTGAATCGAGAGAACCAGCGTGAGAATCAGAGAGCTCAGGAGCTGGTAGTTCCCAGTAATCAGTGTATAAAAAAAAAAAAAAAAAAAAAAAAAAAAAAACTG
>CM039506.1:36590449-36626803 GCA_022432975.1 Begonia masoniana
CCGTGTTTTCTATTACATGTAATCCTCTACCGAATGGAGAGCGGATTAGCTTCTCCATCCCTATACGTTCCACAAATACATCTGAAGGGTGAACAACTTCCTTCAAACGCTATACATTTTCTATCAGTTATACTTTTCTACGTTTCTACTCATGAAAACATATGCATAAAAAATTTTCATATCTTTTCTAAACCATGAAGCATGAATAAACTAAACATACATAAAAACATGCAACATATCCTATTGTTTTGTGATGTAGGCCCAAAGGCAACACGTATGCACCACTACTTACCTGGCGTCCTTAGCAATCCGAGCACTTCACCTAAAGCTTTCACCACCTAAGACATTTCAAAATCTCAACGTTAAAGTTAATTCTAAATGAATGATTCCACAACTAAACGAAACTTCTAACTAAGGCAATATCCTAGAAATCTCAAATTATTTCATTTAAGCATTTTACTGAGCACCTTGAACTTACAATTTCTCTAACTAAGCATTAATGGAAATTTAACTCTCCAACCCCCAAAATCCAATCCTATATCCACTTTTCAACCTAACCATCAACAACATTCATAAATGGATCATTAATGGCCACTAATACGTCAAAACCAACAATTTCTAACATAACCTAAAATTTCTCAAACTCTAAATTGTTAAACCCTAACCGTTTCCAAATCCTAAACCGAAACTAAACTCATAGAATACTAGAGCCTTACCTAGAGTGTTGAATTGTTGAAGAAAACAGAAAGGAAAACGGTTGCCAGAGGAGGAGTCAGCATGTGAAGTGATCGACGGAGGAGAAGGGGAGGAAATCGCAAAGGGGGAGGAGGGTGTTTTTGTTCTGGAGAAACAAGTGTGTGTGTGGGGGGGGTGTAATACCCGGCTTGTACGGGTTTTTGGATATATTATATTATATTATTATTTCATTATCTAATGGCATTTTTCGTAAATATATCAAATCAAATCAGTTTCGCAAACGGAAAGCGTCATTATGATCCTAACAATTAATAGGAATTTTAGGAAAATTATGGAAATTTTCGGAGTTTAGATGCTATATTCCGAGTAAATACATTTCTCGTAATGTAAAGGACGTTTTCGTAAAAATAGTAAATGAGGTCCAAATTGTGAACGGACAGTTTTGAATAAACCCTATTAACGAGTTGGACTTATTGGTGAAGTAGGGAAGTTTAGAGAAACCGAATAGCTAGACGATTGATGAATCGAAGGACGAAACCAATATAAAAATTAAATAAGGGCGGAATAGTAATTTGCAATTTTATATTATAAATCTAACCTAAAAACATTTCTCCCTCACTTCTCTCTTCTTCTCTGGAAATCACGATCGCCAGAGAGCTTCTCCTCTCACGGCCGCGGCGACTTCTCACCATCCCGACCTCCGTTTCTCCTCTGTTCTTCACGGTTTCTCCTCCTCTCGCTATCCTAGGTATGTATCTACGTTCTTAGAGCTTTTATTTCGACGTTTACGGCGTTTTAGGTAATTAGGGTTTCGATCGATTTTCGTTAAAAAATGAGATTTAGGGTTCATAATTAATAGGTTAGCCATGATTAAGTATATATTGGACGTATTTGACGTTATTGGACGAAGTTAAATCAAATCGTAAAAAGGTTAAAAAATTAGGAATTCTTGGAAAAGTTCGTTAATTGTAATTTCGAACCATCGAGCATGAATTAGTCGTTTAAGTATCTCGATTTGATGAGCTAGAAGTTTTAAGGAATTCCTTAGTTAAGGTTTCGTTGAAGTTGGACGTTTAGAAGTTTAAATTTGTTTTAACGATGTAATTATTTTCATTTATCTTGTATTTCTATTATTGTTTGTACTCTCATATTTGTTACTTCGAGGAGGTCCTGAATCAGTGTTAAAACTTTCGCTTTTAGCCTGGTTAGACGGTGGACCTCCCTGAGGTTGATCGTTTAACCTAGCGTTTCTGTTAGGCTCTCTCTCGGGTTGTGACAAAAATAATGTTAGGTAAATTAAAATTATCTACAAGATAATATTTTAGACTTTTTTATTTATGATGAATCAAGATTTTAAAATTTATTTAATATATTTGAACCACTGTAAATCTTTGTTTGTTTCTGATTTTGTGCACGATTTTACTATTGGAAACTTGTGAGAATCTGACCAAGATTAATTTGGCTTAATCTGCTATGTACATTTTAGTCATTTTGATTTGCATTCCAGGAAAGAACGTCTACCATTGGGTGAGTAGGAAAGGAGAAGACAAAGTCTTTTAATTCTTCCAATAGTCGAATTCTGTAAATTCCTTTCATGAATTTATGATCTAGGTGTGAACAAAAATAGTTTATATAGCAGGAAAGTTGATTACCTTCTTCTATATCATTTTCCTTTCTGAAATTTCACATTTTTAAGTTGGATGTAAATTCGATTTCGGAGATTAGATGACACCAAAAAATAGATACTGTTGTGAGATTTATGTTAGATCATATTACTATTTTTGAAAATACAAAGTAATCATCGAGGGTAAGTTGATTTACATAATCCTCTCTCTCGATATTTAGTAAGAACTCATAATTTTAACTTAAAATTTGGGTTAGATTCGAGATTTCTCAAATCGTCATTGAGATAGAATTTTTGGAACGTAAACTCGCAAAAATAATCAATGGAGTCACGATTTTTGGGGACGAGTTGGATTTTTATACAGATTTTGTAACACCCGACATTTTGGCCGTGTAATAATCTGTTGAATTATTGTATGAATTTAAATTGCCATAAATACAATAACTATTTTATTGTAAATTTTGGAGCATTTAGTGAGGGGAGAACCGAACTAATGGCTAACTAAACAAAACACTAAGTTTAAAATACATGAAAGGGTAAATTGAAGAGAAATTAAGGTTGGTGGGAGATAGCCAATGGATAGTTGACACATGGCAGCTTGTTGAGGAAGTTAAGTTCTTCCTCCTACGTGAAATCTTCACTTCACCTCTCTGCTTCTCCCCTTCCCTCTTGGCTTTCTCTCTTCCAGGCGACTGAAACAAAGTACCAAACGTTGTTTCTCCTGCATTCTTCTGTTTCCTTCAGCAAAAAGGTAAGCATCTACCCACGCTAACAAGTTTGGACAAGTTTAATGTGGGTTTTTACCGAAGTTTAGGGTTATGGTATTTAGAGAAAACTCACTGTCTTTGGATGAAAACACGTTTGTGTGTTTTCTAAAGATTTGAAACGTGTTGCTGCTGATTCTTCTAACTTATTAGTTAGCATTTGCAACATTGTTTATTTCTCTACGTGCTTGTTACAGATCTGTGCATTCCCGAGACTTTCCAGCCAACTGCATCGCGGATATCAAGTAAGTTCATATCTGTAGGTTGGCCCTTAAGCCCCTACATCACGGAGGTACTAGGTTTTCTGTTCTGTCGGGTTGTTTTGGGTAGAAGAGTTAGAGTTATGTTCTGAAATGTCTGGCTTTGATTTACTTTCTGTTGTCTTATTTCTGTTGCCTGCCAGTTTAAGTTCAAGCACCGTTCATGCATACACGTTTTCTCTGAAAGACATGCAAATGTTTTTTCTACACGGTTTGAAGCTAAACAAGATAAAATCTGACTGAAATGTACTGGTTAAGTGCGGGACGGGGACTGGCCCGCAGATCTGTTTCTGTTTTGTTCTGTATTACTGTTTGTGCCTGATAGTGCACCCACTGTTCGCCAGTTCCCCTATAAGCCCCACTTATACCTCTCTGCCACTGAAACGTAATTTTCTGTACTGTCACTGTATTTCTGAAAGTTCATGCATAGCATATGCATCACTGCATTGTTTTATATGTTCTTACTGAGTTTTAGACTCATAGGTGAACTCCCTGATGTAGGTACTGAACCCAAAAATGAGGACTTTGTGTCTCAGTCTGATGAATAGGTGGCTGGTGATTCGAGCTCTTGGGCTGGTTGTGGCTGTCAAACAAATTCCCGACTGAGAGAGTGAAATTCTAAACTATGTTCTGTTTATGTATTTAAAACTTCTGTGTTGGATATTCTGCAAATATATGTTAGGTTCTGTACTGATCCTCAGATTTTAAAACAATACACAGATTTTTGATGTCTAAGTTTCAAAAACTACTGTATTTGACAGTTTAATTCATGTTCTGAAGTATTCTAAAATGGTTTGCAATATTTTTTGTATCCTTAAGTTTCTGTTATACCTTCTGTTGCGCTCGAGAACCATGTTTTGAAGTGGTTTGAGAATCTGAAACTTTTATTGCCTTCTGTTTTATGCCCTCTGTTCGTATGTCTTCCTGTTAAAATTGTCAAGCCCTGCCTTAAAAACTGCATCTTCCGATCACGTTCACTGCTGTTTTAAGTGTACATCTACCGATAGTCGCTGTTCACATTTTGTCTTATCTCATTCACTGGCGAACAATAGATTTCATCTCAGTTTTAGTTACTTCTGCCGGTTTCATCTGTCCCTCAGTTTAACTACATCTTCCGATGACAACATCAAACCTTCCGATTTCATCTGCTGCCTTCATCTTCTGATGATGTCATCACCTATTCCGATGACGTCATCACACCTGCCGATTTCATCTGCTGCCTTCATCTTCCGATGATGTCATCACCTATTCTGATGATGTCATCACACCTGCCGATTTCATCTGCTGCCTACATCTACCGATGACGTCATCATACCTGCCGATTTCATCTGCTGCCTACATCTTCCGATGATGTCATTAACTAGATCTTTTGATGACGTCATCAAACCTTCCTATTTCATCTGCTGCCTTCATCTTCTGATGATGTCATCACCTATTCTGATGACGTCATCACACCTGCCGATTTCATCTACTGCCTTCATCTTCCGATGACGTCATCACCTATTCCGATGACGTCATCACACCTGCCGATTTCATCTGCTGCCTACATCTTCCGATGACGTCATCCACATCATCCGGCCATGTCATCTGCCTAAATCTTCCGGTATTATTTTTGCTTATATCCACCGATTTCACTCGATGTCTACTTCTTCCGTCAATGCCTTCTGCCAGTTTATTTACTTTTGTTTTCATCACTTCCTGCTTTTCTTCTATCATCCATTTTGCGTTCCGATTCTGTTTACTATTTTTCCATTTTGCTTCCAAATCCAGAGACTGTTTTCTCCTTCTGAAAACTTTTAAGAAGTTGTCTTAAAAGTCCAGTCTGTTATGTTCAGAAAAAAAAATATGTTCCCGTTTTCTGTTAAATGCCCGGGATGATGGTTGGGTTCTCGGATCCTGCTGATCGGGATCCAGACTCGGGCCCATCACAGATTTTGTTATTTCTATGTTGAAAACTTGAAACCCAATCCTTTTGATTCGGCTTAGTTTCTCTTTCTTTGATACATCGTTGGATTGTCAAATCGACCGACCATGACCATGTCAATCAACCCAGTTCTGACTAGAACGAACTAAATTGACTTAGACTTGACCCAAACCGTGATGGACTTGACTCGGATAGAACAAACCTTACCGTATCGAATGGACCATTGACCCAAACTAGACCGGATCGAACTGGATTGACCTGAACTAGATCAAATAAAACCATATTAAAAGATTTTTTGTATAGTTTTTTTTTTATTCTTACATCATACTAATGACAAGTTTTGAGCCTTGACATTTCTCTAAACTTTATGTGCTTGAACCTTGATGATGCAATAGTATTAATCGGTTGAGGTAGAGATTTATTTATTATGTTTAATTCTGCATATCATTGTTTTATAAACCTATTTTGAGACGTATCTAATACTTATTTATAACACGTCTTGCATTTTTGACATGTAGGTTATTAGTATACTTATATATATTTTTCACGATCACGTTTACCTTAAGCATGCATCCTTAGTTTTCTCATGATGACCATATCAAACGAGTGTTTCAAGTTTGATCAACCCAAATGAGGTCATTATTGGTTTCACACTTTCTAAAGTGGAGAAAGTGTTTCTTTGTTCGTAAATAGATTAATAGAACAGTTGATTGTATCATGTCCCTTGGTGCGAATCTCATCGCTGATAAGTCAACCTACATAATCCTCTTTCCCTAATTCGTTTCAAATTCATAATTTTAACTCAAAATTTGGTTTAGATTGGAGATTCCTCGCATCGTTGTAGAAACAGAATATTGGCACTAAATTCAGAAAAATCAAGAGAATCACTGATCTTTAGTGACGAGTCAAATTTTTATACAGATTTTATTTTCTTCAAATATTCTTCAAAATGTCGTTGCATTTTCGAATCGTCCGATCGACCGACCGAGAGCGGACTAGATCGACCCGACCTAGGTTGGACTAGAACGACCCAGACCTAACCTAAACCAGATTAGACCGACCTGAACCAAACTAAACCAACCATGACCGAACTTGACCCAAACCGTGATGGACTTGACTCGGATAGAACAAACCTTACCGGATCGAATGGACCATTGACCCAAACTAGGACCGGATCGAACTGGATTGACCTGAACTAGATCAAATAAAACCATATTAAAAGATTTTTTGTATAGTTTTTTTTTTTTATTCTTACATCCTTACTAATGCCAAGTTTGAGACTTGACATGTCTCTAAACTTAGTGTCATGAACCGTTGATGATGCAAGAGTATTTTATCGTTAAGGTAGAGATTTATTTATTATGTTTAATTCTGCATATCATTGTTTTATAAACCTATTTTGAGACGTATCTAATACTTATTTATAACACGTCTTGCATTTTGACATGTAGGTTATTAGTATACTTATATATATTTTTCACGATCACGTTTACCTTAAGCATGCATCCTTAGTTTTCTCATGATGACCATATCAAACGAGTGTTTCAAGTTTGATCAACCCAAATGAGGTCATTATTGGTTTCACACTTTCTAAAGTGGAGAAAGTGTTTCTTTGTTCGTAAATAGATTAATAGAACAGTTGATTGTATCATGTCCCTTGGTGCGAATCTCATCGCTGATAAGTCAACCTACATAATCCTCTTTCCCTAATTCGTTTCAAATTCATAATTTTAACTCAAAATTTGGTTTAGATTGGAGATTCCTCGCATCGTTGTAGAAACAGAATATTTGAAATCTAAATTCAAGAAAAATCAAGAGAATCACGAGTTTTAGTGACGAGTCAAATTTTTATACAGATTTTATTTTCTTCAAATATTCTTCAAAATGTCGTTGCATTTTCGAATCGTCCGATCGACCGACCGAGAGCGGACTAGATCGACCCGACCTAGGTTGGACTAGAACGACCCAGACCTAACCTAAACCAGATTAGACCGACCTGAACCAAACTAAACCAACCATGACCGAACTTGACCCAAACTAGTGTGTGTGTGTGTGCGCATGGTTATGTGCAAGAACACACATGCATGCCAAACCAAACTAGATCGACCCGAGCTAGTATGTGTATGTGTGCGTGCGAATGCGTGTGCATGTGAGGGTGTGTATGCATGCGCGTGTGTTTGTTGGGTTGTAATATTGCCCATGCCCCGACGCCAGTGTCACCATGGAGCCAAGGTTGCTGTTCTATGGAGCCTATGATCATGCCACGTGTCATGTTGTGGTGCCAGGAATTTCACGATGTGGCTCAAATGAATAAATTGCATGACTCATTTTTGGGGCAAAGCATGCCAATGGGTTGGGGCTATGATGTTAGCCCCATGGATCGAGCCGCTGGAGATGGAGATTTTCTTAACCTTTCTGCACATTAGTTCCTATTCCTGATATTAGACTCAATCATTATTTTAATATTTTTAGATGGTTAGTGATGATAGCATTGATGTTGGATAAGAAGATTTTTTGAGTTCAAACATATTCTTGAAAATGTTATTCTCATCCATAAGAAGACTCATGTCAAGGTATGAGTCTCTTTATTATATTGAGTTATGCATATATGGTTTCTAAGATTGTATTTTGTGATATAAAACACAAAACTAAGACATGTAATATTTTATGACATTATTTTTTTATATATGTACAGTGATTTTACACGTTATTTTTGGTATACATGACATTAGTTCATTTACTTATCATGGTCATTGGATTTATTGGACCCATAATTGTGGTGATTTGTTTATTGTGCACCTACAACTAAATCACTAGACTTTTCGGTCATCTCGTGTTGGATATGACACATTAAATTTATAGTTTCAAGTCCAAACTAAAGGCTTGGGTTTGGTGGTTGGATTCTCTACGAGGATCGGATCATTTTACTTAGCGTTTTCATCTCAACCTCCCCCCATGTCGTGAAAGTTTGTTCCAGTTAAAAAACTTGTAGTACCACAAAAATGATGGAATATAGTGATAAAGAAATGATTAGACCAATAGATTCGATATCACTATACTGCAGTTTTAAGGTTTTATATATTTGATGTACATAAAAAATATCTTTTTACTTCGGCACTGACCTAATAATTTTTCTCTTCTATCTATGATTTTTTACCATTTTTTATTTTTATGTAAAATTTTGTTATTTCATCTAGATTTTACGTTTTTGAGTTGGCATTTAATTATTACAATCACAGGGACAAAGACTTGCCCAAGAGAAGGTAAGATGTTCAATGATGTAATAAGATACATGCATAAACTGAGATTTAAATCTACTAAATATATTGAATTTCAAGATTGATACAAGTGAAAAAATATTTAAATATTACTTCCAATTGAAGTTGTTTTACAATCATAATTTGAATTGAAACTTGTTGTATTAAAAAACCAAAGATTATTACATATCATTGAAGTCCTTCTATAAATGTCTTTTGCAAATAGAGCTTCACCCTTGATCGTGAACCTCGTGACTTGTGTGGAAATAAGATAATCTAAATTCAGAAGTTTAACGTGGGGTCTCTCTTTTATGATAAGGGAGTCATGCCCATACTTAACCATCCCTCATGCAGAAAGAAGTCCTTTTCCTTTTGCATTTCTCTCGTCATTTTGTAGAACGAAATATTCTTGATGGAAAAAGAGAAAAAATTCAGAGAGGTCCTCTAAGCCTACATCTCATTCCAAAATTATACACCACCGTAATGAGAGCATGAAGGTTTAGAAGTGACTTATCTTGGAAGAAAAGCAGCAGTTCTTATTTTGAGACATCAATGGCTAGAGGTATTTTTGATTATTCCACACTTTGATATAAATGTTTTAATTTCGATTTCTAAAGCATTCTTAGATCATATATAGACTCTAACGTTTCGTATCATAGTCATTTTCGCATTTGTCTTGATGTTTTTGAAAAGTAGATTTTGAAAACTTTTTTATTTTTTAATCCTTTATTTAGTTGTTTTTAAAGCATGTAAATATTATGAATAACTCAGAAATTAGAATACAAGTATTATGCTTTCAAAAATCATCGAATTTGGTGTTCGGAATGTTGAGAAATCGTCGAGTTTGATTCGGGTACTGTTTCATGTCAAAGCAGGCAAGCAGACTAGGGTGGATGGAGGTGCTCATTAGTCAGTTCTGTTTGGTTTTGGGGTCAAACCAAATCGAACCGACAAGCATTCGATTTTGCTGGTTTTGAAGCAAAACCAGTGAGCAATTTGGACGGAACTGAGCCAAAACTATCTGTTCGGTTCCGGTTCATCATATTTTTTTTTTATATCCCAAAATTACTTAAAAAAAATATAAAATAAATTTTATGTACACCAAAATAAAATAATTAACGATCAGAATAACAATTTGTACATTGAAATAACAATTAACCATTAAAATCTGTACATTGAATTTGAAATTATTCTCCAAAATATTGAATTTGACTGTGAATCTATTCTCCGTAGAAAACAAAAAAGCTAATAATTGACAAACAAACAAACCAACAATCTATATAAATATCTCCATCTCATAGCAAATTATTTAACATAACTAAACAAAATAAAATAATTAAACAGAACATTTAATATAACAAAACATAAAATCAAACTAAAATATTAAATTAAGCAAGAATATCCCTAATCACTAATAAAAAGTGATGAAAATATTATATAAGTCATTGAGTTTTGATTCTTTTGAGTTTCAACTATTCCACTAATATTGGATCACTATTTCCATCTCCATTGGCTGATGTAAAATCTGCAAAATGTAATTGACAAACTAACTAGGTAAAATGAATTAGGACTTTAAAATGAAAAGAAAAGAAAAAAAAATGTAAAACACACCTTGTTCAACCCTATCAATATTATCCACTAAAACATTAATGTTAATAGATTGATGTTTTCATGATCAAATCCAAATTTGAGTACAAATAAGTGTCTCGACAATCTTTGGTGACAAAGAATTGCGAAATCAATCAAGTACATGTCATTCACTACTAAAAGCTAACTTCGAAATAACGGTTGAAATTAAGATAACCAATAAATCCATTGCTATTTTACTCAATAGTGAAAATTTCAACAAATTCATTTTCCACCGTATCAGAAATCACTTCTATTTTAAAACACTCCCTTCAGATAAATATTGTTCAACTTCAGTCTTACTATTTAAAATGTCATGCTCATTACGACGATTACTAAACATCTAATACACTTTACGATGGGCCAAACTACGACTTTTTCTCATCACTGTAAACGTCGTTGCAACAATTGTACTACAATCATCTTCTAAAATTTCACAACCCAAATCAGATTTATACTTGAGTTATAATATTTCAAATAGAATTTCTACTTGCCTCACCAAATTATTTGTCTTCTAATTATTAACCAACATGGTGAGATAATGTTTCAAAAACTTTGTTTTACATTTAGGCTCTAGAACAATTGCCACATACAACAAGAAATTAATTTTATCACAACTACCCCAAAATTTGTTAAACTTTCTTTGCATTCTAATAGCCAATTTCCTCAGTGATACATTATCACACTCAGAGTACTCTTAGATAACCATTTTCAAATTACAGAATTTACTTGAATAAATATTTGAGGTAATATACGAAGAGGCGAAAACGATTAAAGTTGTATCATAAAATATTTTCAAAAACTTAGTAAGCTTTCTAATTTAGCCCAGTCTTCAGTTGTGGGTGGTGTTTTCCCTCCCAAATCAAGAAGATAATGACTATTAGTTTCAATTAACTTTGCAAAAGATTTTTCAAACATTTCGGCACTTTCTAAAATCAAATATTATAATTTCATCTACTAGGCACATCAAGACAAACATTATTTTTTCAAGTGATTTTAACATTTTCAACACAATTTCTAAATTATTGCAACATTGTAGGTGAAAATTAAACATACTTCACAACTCTACTATTGTGATAGACTTTTGATAATCTTTTAAACCATTACACACAATCAAATTCAAAATGTGTGCAAAGCATCACATATGCATGTGTTTCCCATTCAAAACTAAATCATTCCAATTTTGAATACTTTTGATCAAATACGAAATTATAATATCATTCAAAGAAGCATTATCAACTGTAATAGTCAAAAAATTTACAATTCGCCATTCAAACAAGTATCTTTCTCCTACTCTACCAATCGTTTTGCCTTTATGATTCGAAATCAGGCGAAAATTTATAATTCTCTTATGCAAGTCTAATCATTTATCAATATATTGAGCAGTTAATATCATGTAACTCAAATTTTGAACAGAAGTCCATGTATCGATATCGATAGTCAAGCATACTCGTTGAAATGTTTTTCTAAAATAATCTTTCAAATTCATTTTTTCTTTCTCATAAATTCTCAAAATATCTTATGCAATAGTAGTTCTAGAAGGTATGACAGACTTTGATTGAACATATTGTGAATATGTTCTAAAACCTCTCATTCAACAAATTTCTGAGTCAATACATCAATAATAATCATCTTTCCAAGCAGTTCTCGACAAGTTGCGAGACTAAAACAAGATACATTCAACACCCCTCCCATATTACCCATATTTTGAAAGCTTGACGTCTTTTGCTTTATATCGACATTTGCAAACAATTTCTTGCAACTAAGGATGTGTTTTTTCAAGTTCGATGTCTCATTCTTCAATACATAACATGCATATGACTGTGAACAATGATTACAGTTTGCTTTAGGGTTGCTATGATCAGAACTTTTAATCTTAGTAAAATGATCTTAAAATTTTTTTTTTTTTGTTTTACTAAAATAGTAGGACTCTCTACATTTTCAGTAATGTTTTCCATCTTAAAACAATAATTAACTAATTAAAAATCCATCGATTATAATTTCAAAATCAGAACATAATAATCCAATGACGATTGCACTACATATTACACTTTTAAAATCAGCACATAACAATAATTGAATCCATATTCCACTACAAATTACACTTTTAAAATCAGCACATGATAATTCATCAATCCAACTAAGAATCAACACATTAACAAATCACATTAAAATACATGTCACATTAAGCTATAGAATCAAGATATAAAAAATATCAATCAATCAAAGACAGAATCACATTAGCAGTTCAAGACATATGATTAAGCTGCACAGTACACAAAATCATGGCTTCAAAGGGGTATAGAAGAAACTTAGAGTGGCAGAGAGGAAAAATTCACAATGGCAGATGCAGAGAGGAGAAAATCAGAAATAGAAGTGGAACCCGTTGAAATTAGGGCTCACTGTTGCGGCATTTCCGAGAGGAGATTGAAAAGCGACTGGAGGAGCAAGTGCATGGAATGAGCGTCAAGTGCCGACTTTAAGCTAGCCAAGATGCGAGAGGAGAGGACTGAGTATTGAGGAGAGTGAATGAGCAAGAGCGGGTAAGGGTCGACTTTGTCGTCGACTATCAATTTTGCAAATGACTGAAGAACTAGAGTAAGATGACGAAAATAAGGACGCGGGTGTCGACTTTATTTGCTAGAGTGTTAACTCTCAACTTTTGAAAGTGGTTTGGCTGACTTAGTTTCGGTTTGGTCTATCACTTGGGTTTTCTTAAAAAATAATTGAAATATCGATTCAGTTTGGTTTTTTGTAGGTTTTGAAACCGACAAGCCAAAAATTGAACCGAAAATTTCGGTTTCTACAAAATGGAACCAGATTTTGGTTTTGCAGTGATCAAAACTAAACAGAACAGGACTGAATTGATCGGTTTCAATCTGGTTCACCGGTTCTGTATCGATTTTGAACACCCCTATGAATGGAGGTTGAAGAGGACATGTGCGACGTGTAGTTTTAGATGGCTCTTAAACAACATGTTGTTTTGGTTATGTAGACTTTTTACTATAAAAACACGTCTTCTACAATACGAACTCGCGCCTCTAGCATGGAAGAAAAAGTGGGTCGCCACTCGAACAGAAGTGTTCTATGATGAAATTTATAATTTAATCTATATTAATTACATATATTATGTTTAATATAAAAACACAACTGCTGAGGTGTTGTTGGTGTGATTCGAACCATGTCTTTATATGCATTTATTTTGTGACTGTGTCATTCAGTCAAAGCTCCTTTGTCATCCATTTGGGAAGCATAGTCATTACATTTTTGGTTATGTGAAATTATATATTAGGGTAAAGTGTAATTTGGCCCCTACAACTAGGTGAAATGAGCAATTTACACCGTAAACTTAGATAATGGGCAATTTGGCCCCTACTACTAGGGTAAAGTGCAATTTGACCCCTACCGTCATATTTTCCATCAAAAAGTAACGTTTTTTGGCTTGTTTATTTTTTTTCTCAAAATGCCCCTCACTGGACCGAACCGGACAGGACCGGTTCGGCTAATTCCACTCTGTTTTTTTTTTTTTAATTCTATTCCTCTGTCTTCTTTTTTCAGAGAATTTAAAAAAAAAAAAAAACTAGAGTGGAATTAGCCAAACCGGTCCTGTCCGGTTCGGTCCAGTGAGGGACATTTCGGGAAAAAAAAATAAACAAGCCAAAAAATGTTATTTTTTGACGGAAAATATGACGGTAAGGGCCAAATTGCACTTTACCCTAGTAGTAGAGGCCAAATTGCCCATTATCTAAGTTTACGGTGTAAATTGCTTATTTCACCTAGTTGTAGGGGCCAAATTGCACTTTACCCTATATATTAAGTATTTAAAATCACATTATGATATTTATTGTGATAAATTGTAAGAATATAATAGATTTTATTTCATGTGAATTTCAATAATATTTGTATAATTGATTAGGGTAAACTATCAAATTATAATTCTTAATTTACCCACAGATATTAAGAAATAAAAAATAATTAGATTTTTTTATTATAAAATTTTATGAATTTTAATGAATTAAAACTTTAGTCTACAAGTAAGTTTTATGTCACTTGATTAATAATATTTTAAACATGATATACATTGCTAAAGCATGATTAACAGTTTAATTTCAATTTTAAGCATGTGTAATTTAATTTTCCAACTATACATTCTTTGATATTAAATGCGATATTCCTAACTTACGAGTGATAATTACAAAATGTGGAAGGAGAATATGTTATACAAAAAGACAAAGCAATCATTATATCGACCAACACTTCTAATGAGCTTTCTCATTATGAACGTTGGGAACGTTCCAATCACCTTAGTGTGATGTTTATAAAGACCAAATGACGCAAAATCAACGTGGAAAATAATTGAAAAACCTTGGTTGGTTCGAGAAAGTTCAAAATGGGGCACCTTTCGACTATGTCTCCTAATATGGAAGGAGTGTTTCAACGAGGTAGGTTGAGAGTTCGTACTCCCTTATGTTAAACTCTATCTTCAACTAAGATGGTAGAAAGGTATACACCGATTAAGAATCTTCACTGTACTCACAAGATGAAAATAATTTAACGACAATCAACGATGAAGAAGATGGCTGCGCGAAGCTTCAAAAGAAACACTTGACTTTGGAAGAGGAAACCTCAATTTTCTATTCAATTCAATCTAACCAAAACATAAGAGTCTTTGAGGGTTTTTAATAAAACTCTTGAAACAAAACTTAGGATAAAACTAATGCAAGAAATAATAAAACAATGAGAGGAGCATTTCGGTTGTGATGACCCGGATGTGTAAGTATATGTACGATAGCTGCACGAACCAGAACCCAGATGGCGGTACATCTGCCCAGGCGAACTAAAAGGTGACGGGTCGTAAAAAGAGGGTCGTCACAATCCCACATCGCTTGGAGAAGTATGTGGAAATGAAACATATATAAGGAAACCCTCCTAAGATGGTAAGACGCGTTTTGGAGCACAATTAGCAACGGATCCCATAAGAACTCCGAAGTTAAGAGTGCTTCGGCGAGAGTAGTACTAAGTTGGGTGACCGACTGGGAAGTCCTCGCCAAACAAAGTCATAAGGAGAGGATATTGGGCTATGACCCAATCTCCAAAGCGAATAATATCTTGCTGGAAAAAAGGGTCCTTAAAATGGTATCAGAGTCTGTACCCAACCGGAAATGTGGCCAATGAAGACGTTGGGCCCCCGAGGGGGGGTGATTGTGATGACCCGGATGTGTAAGTATGTGTACGATGACTGAACGAATCAGAACCCGGATGGCGGTACGTCCGCGCGGGCGAACCGAAAGGTGACGGGTCGTAAAAAGGGGGTCGTCACAATCCCAAATTGCGTGGAGAAGTATGTGGAAATGAAACATATATAAGAAAACCCTCCCAAGATAGTAAGACGCGTTTTGGAGCACAATTGACAACGGATCCCATAAGAACTCCGAAGTTAAAAGTGCTTCGGCGAGAGTAGTACCAAGTTGGACTTCCGACTGGAAAGTCCTCGCCAAACAAAGTCGTGAGGGAAGGATATTGGGCTACTGCCCAATCCCCAGAGCAGACAATATCTTACTGGGAAAAGGGGTCGTTACATCGGTGGTCCTCCATGTGTGCGCGCACAAGTGGTTAGGCCGCACGCTCAATGCATCTAGCTGCACATATTTGAATTGATTTTGTTAACCTTATCTTTGTGATTTGATTGGCCAACCAACCTTATCTTTGAAAATTACCATTGTGCCTTCTCATGCATGCAAACGCCTAAAATTCACGTGAACTACTACAAAAAAAAAGCAATAAAAACAAATAACACGAACAATTACATTATTTGGATAAAGAAAAACAAATTCCTTCTTCATGATTGGTTGTAACATCGAGTATCTCTCACCTTAATGTGTGGAATGCTCCTTCCTTATCTTGAGGACTTGGGTTGAGCTTCTCTTTATCCTTGAAATAGTCACCTACAAAATGAGTAAGTACATTAATTAGCTCCTTGGATCAGGCTCTTCTGATTGGGCCTTGAAGCACATCATCCTCTCTGGGTAATTGAGGATTTGACCTCAAATCCAATGATTTCTCTTTTTCTTCCTCTTCCTTGTCCTCAACATAGGGAAACAAGTCTTGTACGTTGAAAGTTGCCGAAACTCCATGCTCCCTGGTAACTCAAGTTTGTAAGCGTTATTGTTGATCATTTCCAAAATTTTGAATGGACCATCGGCCCTTGGGAGTAGTTTTGATATCCTTTGATTTTGAAATCGTTCATTCTTTAGATGAAGTCATACTAAGTCCCCTTCCTCGAAGATGACTTCTTTTCTTCCACGGTTAGCTTGCTTAGCATACATTTCGTTCTTTTCTTGTATGGTTTTTTGTAACACCTGGTTCTATTGAACCAATTTACTTTATCAACTAATGGTGTACGTTTTACGGAAGAAATTGGGAGAAATAGTGGTTAGGCTAATGAGTGACTAGGCAATGGCATATTTGTAATTGGGGATTTGTTGTGGATAACGTATTTAAGGAAAGGGTTCTGTGATTAATGCATAGTAGCCACCACTCTACTTTTCTCCTTCTCTCCCTTTTTCGATGCTCAGCTCAACAGGTTACTTCCGACGATTTTTTGCCATATTTGTCCATTCTAAGTGAGTTTTTCCTCGATTCTTTCTGTTAGTAGACATCCCAAGTAGTCCAAAGCTGCTAGAATCGTCTGAAATGATCGAGTCCAGAACTAGTTGTGCAATGTGGAAGTTAGACAAAAACTAGATAACCCTGAGTTTAGTTGGTTGGAATAAACCAGTAATTTCTTTTCACAAATCTATTGAATGAAGCCTAGTAGAAGTTAAGTTAATGCTGTGTTTATGATTTTAGGTTTGAGCAAACTCCCGAAGTAGTTTGCAACCAAACATTTTCCAAGAAGCCAGGTAAGTAGAGTATGTGTGTGCCTTCGGACCTACATCACAAAAACAGTAGGGTGTATGTATGTTTTGCATGATTTCAATCAGTTTGGCATGTATCATGTTTTTGAAAAAACACGAAAATGAATTTACTGATATAGTGGCATGGTGAGACATGAACAGATTGAATCAGATTAGCTAGTAAGGGAATTAATCCGCCCCTTAATCGAGTTAGAGGATACATACTTGGGGAAAAATGATTCGCTTCCCATCGAACAGGGGGATCAAGACCAGCTATTAAGGGAACTAATCTGCCCCTTAATGGAGTTAGAGGATGTATACTTTGAGAAAATTGATCTGTTTCCCATCGAATAGGGGGATCAACATAGAACGATTATAAATGCAACATGAACTATGAGAGTAGAAACAGCATGAATATGATTTATGTTTCAGCAATTTTATTTCATTATTGCTCTACTTATTTAGCATTAGGCTAATAGATGAGTTTTGTGATGTAAGTGCTGAGGTGACTACAGGTGAATTCCCTGAGTATACTGAGGAATAGGCGCAGTTGGAGGAGTGCATCCATTGCCACGATCTGGTGCACTGATGAGGCGGTTTAACCAATGGTAGTATGTGTGGAACTTAGTGGACAAAGGTTTAATTAATATGTGCTGAGAATTTTAAAGACGGTGGTAGTTTTAATGTTTTGTTATGTTTCTGAAATTAATCTGACGATGAAACATGGTTGGATTTAACTGGAGTTTTCTTTCTGGATTTTTAGTAAGTTATGGATTTATGTTGTTTTGAATAATTGCTGTCAAATCTTTTATGTTCTCCTGTAGTTAGAATTGTCCACCGATTAATATATAATTGGTTAAGTTATGTTTCTGTTGTAAGAGTAGTCGTCCAAAGTTGTAAGGGAAAATAGTCGTCTATTCTGTGGACAAGAGTAGTCGTCCACAGTTGAAGGGAAAACAGTCGTCCATTTTGTGGACAAGAGTAGTCGTCCACAGTTGTAACATTCTGTGTACAAGAATAGTCGTCCAAAGTAAGTAGTCACGTGGGCAGTGGACGTTAAAGTCACGTGGTCCGTGGACGACAAATTTTAAGTAAGTCTATGGACGTTGGTCCGTGGACGAAGAGTTTATGTAATCCCGTGGACGATAAAGTCACGTGAACCGTGGACGACAAAGTCACGTGGTCCGTGGATGATGAGTTTATGTAATCTCGTGGACGATAATGTAACGACCCCGGCCAGGAGCCGTCACGTATTCATAATATTTCATTAATCGTTCGCTTGACTTTTACTATTATTACATCTTCTCTAACTCTCGACAGACATTCACATTTGCATAATACATATTTTTTTTTAAAACTGGAAACAGAGACGTAGAACCATCAAGGAAGACGAATCCTCTTGTGTACGATTTCCTACACCTCGTCGGCTCAAACTCTCACAGAGTCGAGCGACTAGGCTCGGTCATCGGTTTCTTGACAAAATTCGGGCAAGGAAGGAATGCCCTCATCTCTCTTAACATGATTCTACTCGGGTTTGCATGGGTTGCATGTGTTGACAATCTACAGAGATTTCATCGTCCGGTCATCACGTGCATTGCGCGTGACTCGCTTAACACCGCCTAAAAGGAGACATCTTCCGGTGGGCACGTGGGCCTCGCGTGCTCAATTAAAACATCATCCGGTGACATCCACCGGTCACTAGACGACAAGATAACATTTACAACTTCCGGTGACGTCAGCCAACATCCACCGGTCACTGAACGACAAAACACATTCTACATCTACCGGTCGCTAAACGACAAAACACATTCTACATCTACCGGTCGCTAAACGACAAAACACATTCTACATCTACCGGTCGCTAAACGACAAAACACATTCTACATCTACCGGTCGCTAAACGACAAAACACATTCTACATCTACTGGTCGCTAAACGACAAAACATATTCTACATCTACCGGTGACGTCATCCGGAAGACTAAACCATCAAACTACCATCATTCGGCATCTACTGATGACGTCAGCCGGAAGACTAAACCCTCAAACTACTATCATTTCGGCATCTGCCGATGACGTCAGCCGGACGATTGCCTCATCCAGCTTCCATCTTACGGTAAAAAACACTAAATCACCAAATGACTCCTTCCAACAGAAAGAAACCACAACTCATTCAGAATGCATATAGCGGAAGACTTAAACTACAGATCATTTATAAATCTATATAATCATTCCCTGACTCAGTGATCAACTAGACAGTCTCAAGGCTCAACATTATAAAATAATCTCATCCTACTTAAACTACCATATCCTTTATGTTACTGAAACAAAAGAGCGTTAACCAGGGGTCATAAATCGCCTTTCCAGTCCTGCACTGTCATTTTGAGCTTCCTCCAGCAACCAGCCTTAAGCATCCTCTTTGAACAAAGTATCCTCACCTGAACTTCCTTCACCTACACCATAAGGTTTAACTATAAGCCTAATGCTTAGTAAGGAATGCATGCTGACAGATATACATGAGTGCACCAATTAAAGAACACAAGTTTATAAACCTTTCTTCATTCATGTTCATTTTCATTATTTACATGGCATGTATTAAAGCAGGAGACGAGGGAGAAAGACAGGGGTTCATAGTCATTTGCATATCGCGGCAATCATAGTAACAACTAACTCGGCCTCCACCAGTGGGAGAATTCGCGAGCCATACACATCATCAACTCGGCCTCCACCAGGGGGAGAATCCGCGAGCCATACATATCATCAGCTCGGCCTCCACCAGGGGGAGAATCCGCGAGCTATACTTGTCATGGTCTCTTTTCCCCGTCCTGTACTTGATCATGATTACATTTACTTTTCATGTTCTTAACTCAGTCATAAACGTGGACTCAATACATAAACATGAAGTTCACAGAGAGAAATCATACCATAAGGGCAAACAAAACATCCTGTAACTTAACATCTTCTTACACAATTTCTTCATATCATGGCAATAACTAGTCATGGTCAACAGACAGACCTCTCAATGATTTCCTAATACCCTTGCGGTGTAGGGCCCTAGTGGCCGAAAATCTTAATACATTGACTTACCTGGTTTCCTTAGCAATCCGAGCTTCTTCCCTTTAAACTTCTTCACCTAAAACATGTACATTACAGTAGTTAAAACAAAGGTCCTAATAGTTCTATTCATAAATCGTCCTAGGACTCTAATAGCTAAGGTTACTCCGAATCCTCTGTTTGACACACTGCAGTCTGAAATCTGAAACTAGGTGGACAGGTTTTATCATTGATTAAATCCGAGTTGGTTACTTTGAAATGTTCAGAATCGATTTGGGATGACATTTCTACTCTCAGACTTAAAAGGGTCTTAAACTACTCGGCCACTGCTAAGAAAATTCCGAACTCAAATGCCGAGCTGAAAGTAGAACTTTAATCACTAATAAATGACTACATTGTCCATTTCATACCTCGGGTGTGGATTTGCAGAAAAAAGCAAGCTGAAACCAGCCATCAGCGAGGGAAGATTCTGGTAGCCTAGAGCAAATGCTTGGGAGAGAAGGAATCGCCGAGAGGGAATGTCGGCTACAGTGGTAATAAAATGAGGTTTAAGGTTTCCATTTTCTATTTATACTCAACCCATCAATCTTAATTACAAAACTGCCACCCAACCTAGTTTTACTCTACTTGTAATAAATTTGTCTTAACATTAAATTTAAATCATAAAGGTTAAATAAGAGGGTGACAATGAAAATGGTCAGAGAATCAGCTGGCCGAAATGTCAGGTGTTACACCTACCCCTCCTTAAACAAAATTTTCGTCCTCGAAAATTGCTCAAGCAAATAACTCTGGATAATTGTCCAACATCTCCTGCTGTCTTTCCCATGTGGCTTCTTCAATGCCGTGATTCGTCCATAAAACTTTCACCAATAGAATCTCCTTGTTTCTCAGAGTCTTGATTGTATATTCCAAAATCTGTATTGGTTTCTCCTCATACTCCAGTGTCGGCTCTAAACCAATATCTGATGGCTGGATGACTTGCATTGGATCACGCATGCACTTCCTTAACATTGACACATGGAAGACATTATGAACTTTATCCAATGATGGAGGCAGTTGTAGTCTATACGCTGTACTCCCGACTTTTGCCAAGACAGGGAAGGGTCCAATAAATCTCGGATTAAGTTTTCCTTTCTTGCCAAATCTTAAGACTCCCTTAAATGGTGACACCTTTAAAAATACTTCATCTCCTACTGCAAACTCGAGTTCCCTCCTCCTTCGATCTGCATAACACTTCTGCCGGCTTTGTGCAGTCATCATTCTTTTCCGAATAGTGGCAATCTTATCTGACATTTGCTGCAGAATATCGGGTCCAAGAAGTTTTGCTTCACCAATCTCATCCCAATAAAGAGGTGACCTACATTTCCTACCGTACAGTGCTTCATATGGTGCCATACCAATGGTGGACTGATAACTGTTATTGTAGGAGAACTCAACTAGCGGTAAATGTCTACTCCAAGTTGTCTGAAAGTCAAGTACACATGCTCTCAACATATCTTCGAGTATTTGAATAGTCCTTTCTGATTGGCCATCGGTCTGTGGGTGAAAAGCCGTGCTGAAAGATAACTTTGTACCTAATGTGCCTTGCAAACTTTTCCAGAATCGAGAGGTAAACCTAGGGTCACGGTCTGAGACAATGGATACAGGGATTCCATGTAACCTAATAATTTCCTGAACATAGAGATCAGCGAATTGGTCCATCGTATAGGTGGTCCTTACAGGTAAGAAATGAGCTGATTTTGTCATCCTATCCACCACAACCCAAATACAATTATGTCCTTTTGTCGTCTTAGGTAGTCCTACTACGAAATCCATAGCTATGTGTTCCCACTTCCATTCGGGAATAGGCAAAGGCTGAAGAGTACCTCCTGGACGTTGGTGCTCGGCTTTGACTTGTTGGCATACTAAACAGGACTCTACATACTTAGCAACATCCCTTTTTAGGTTAGGCCACCAGTACAGTAACTTCAGGTCTCGGTACATCTTGGTGCAGCCAGGATGTACAGAAAAGGAAGAGGAGTGCGCCTCAGCTAAGATCAACTTACGCAATTCCACATCATTAGGAATGCACCACCGATTCCTAAATCTCAGGATTCCATCCTTGGAGAGACTGAACTCGGAGGTGGTGTCTTTCAACTTATTCATCATGCTGATATTTTCCTCTGAATCCCTCTGTTGCGCATCCTTGATCTTTTCCAAAATTGTTGGTTGAATAGTTAACTCAGCGAGCAGGATTGATAACTTTGGAACTATCTCCAAGTCAAACATCTGAACTTTTGTTCTCAAAGGTATAGACATGGTTGAAACCACGGGCTGCATTGTTGTTGACATCCTACTAAGTGCATCAGCTACAGAGTTAGCCTTCCCCGGGTGATACTTGATCTCAAAATCGTAGTCCTTGACAAATTCCAACCAACGTCTCTGTCTCATGTTCAACTCCTTCTGTGTGAAGAGGTACTTTAGGCTTTTATGGTCAGAAAACACCTCACATTGCTGTCCATATAAATAGTGTCTCCAAATCTTCAGGGCAAAAACAACAGCAGCTAGTTCTAGATCATGGGTGGGGTAATTCTGCTCGTGATTCTTTAGCTGCCTAGAAGCATACGCTATAACTTTACCCTCTTGCATCAGGACACAACCTAAACCGACTTTAGACGCATCACAGTAAACACTAAATTTTCCTTCTTCGGTTGGGAGGGTCAAAACAGGGGCTGTTGTTAACTTCAGTTTCAATACCCGAAAGCTATCTTCACAGGCTTCGGTCCAAGAATACTTAATGTCCTTCTTCGTCAAACTCGTCAGGGGTTTAGCTATCATAGAAAATCCCTTGATGAATTTTCTGTAATAGCCTGCCAATCCAAGGAAGCTGCGGACTTCACTGGCATTCTTTGGTTGTGGCCAATCCTTTACAGCCTGAATTTTGGTCGGGTCCACTGATATTCCATTAGCAGAAACTATATGGCCAAGGAAATTAACTTTGTCCAACCAAAACTCACACTTAGACAATTTGGCATAAAGCTGGTGCTCTTTCAATGTCGTCAAAACTACTCTTAAATGTTCTACATGGTCAGCTTCAGTCTGCGAGTATATTAGGATATCATCTATAAACACAATCACAAATTTGTCCAAGTACTCCCGAAATACTCGATTCATTAAGTCCATAAAGGCTGCAGGGGCATTTGTCAATCCAAACGACATGACCAAGAATTCATAATGTCCATAGCGGGTTCTGAAGGCTGTCTTTGGTATATCTCCTTCCTTAACCTTCAGTTGGTAGTAACCCGAACGTAGATCTATCTTTGATAATACCTTAGCTCCTTGCAATTGGTCAAACAAATCATCAATCCTAGGCAAGGGGTACCTATTCTTGATTGTCAACTTATTTAGTTCCCTATAGTCTATGCACATTCTAAGGGAACCATCTTTCTTCCTCACAAATAAGACTGGTGCACCCCAAGGAGAACTGCTGGGGCAAATAAATCCCTTGTCAACCAATTCCTGCAGTTGGACCTTCAATTCTTTCAATTCAACAGGTGCCATACGGTAAGGATTCTTAGATACAGGTGATGCCTCGGGGTATGTATCAATTACAAACTCTATTTCCCTATCGGGTGGTATACCCGGTAAGTCATCCAAGAATGCCTCGGGAAACTCTCGGACTATAGGAATATCCTGCAGCTCAATTCTATTCTTCACCCGGTCATCCTTCACACTAGCCAGGTAGCTCTCGCAACCACATCTCAGCATTCGATATACTTCTAGTGAGGATATAATTGGTATCTTACTTATTTTAGGAATAGCTTGGAAAGAATAATGATTGCCATTTGGGGGTCTAAAATCAACTATTCCAGATCTACAACTTATCGTGGCATGATGTCTAAATAACCAATCCATCCCTAATATCACTTCATACCCTTTTATGTCAATGACAATTAATTCCGCATAGAGATTCTTATCCCCTAAGGACACGACGTCACCCTTAACAATCTGTTCTGAATGTAGGGACTTCCCTGATGGTAACACGACACTATATGACCTTTCAGCTAGCAAAGGTCCTATGTTATGTTTGCATACAAACAAGGTTGATATAAACGAGTGTGTGGCCCCTGTATCTATGAGTGTATAAGCAGCAAAACCACAGATCATGATAGTACCTGATATGACTGTATGCTGAACAGCTCCCTCATCTTCCATCAACGCATACACTCTGGGTACAACTCTTGCATGATTCGGGTCTGGCGGCATGGGGCAGTCTCTGACTAAGTGTCCGGTCTTATCACACCTGAAACAGCGGCCAGAAAGCAACTTGCACTCACCAGGATGGTTCTTCTGACATGTAGGGCATAGAGGTGCCAGAGGTCTCTTTCCCTTTCCCTGGTCACCATTCAGGTTTAGGGGCCTCTTTATTCCCTGCTGTTGTTGCTGTGGTCCCTTGTTCTGTCGCGGCTGCCAACCTTTGTTCTGACGTGGTGGCGGTAGAATGTCCTTCATGAGTTTCTTTGGCTGCTCGCGCTGTGCATATGCTGTCATTTCTGCCTCTTCCAGTTCCAAGGCCTTAGCCGTCACTTCACCATAAGGTACATTATGTATACCGGCAGTCTTTACTTTCATGTACAGACTTGGCTTCAGTCCTTGAACAAACTGATAAATCTTGTCTTCCTCATCCTCAATCATACGGGGAGCAAACCGTGATAAGGCATCAAATTCGCATATGTAATCCGTCACAGAGCCAGTTTGTCGAAGATTCATGAACTCCTTCTTCTTGTTGGCCCGTACAGTCCTATTAAAGTACTTGTCAAAGAAGGCAGCCTTGAACATCCCCCAGGTCATAGCTTCGGCATTAGCGGTGTTCTGGATCGAGTCCCACCAATGCCTTGCACTTAACTCCAAATGAAAAACAGCATAGGTGACCTTATCCCCTTCATCAACCTTTGCATACTTAAACATGTCTTCTATCTTTCGAATCCACTCCTCAGCATGAATAGGATCTGAAACATACCCATTAAACACCGGGGGTCGAAGCCGGTGAAAGCGTTCACCCCCATGATCATGAGTTGCGTTAGTACTGGAGTTGCCTTGTTCTTCTCTAGCTGTCATCAGTCGTTCTATCTGGTGAGATTGGCGCATGACTAACTCAGTCAATTGAGCAATAGCATTGCTATCCTCATTGGTCTCCCTCTGTTGACCTCTAACCATCTCGGGATTCCTAGACAAATCATTACAGGCATAACTTAACTTAATGACATACATGAAATCATAAATACTTACAGTTGCTGGGGTGTGCTCATGTGACAGTCAGTGCTGGAAGGCAGTCTACAGAATCGGTTTTAGAACCTGGTTTTGCTCTGATACCATAATTGTAACGACCCCGGCCAAGAGTCGTCACGTATTCATAATCTTTCATTAATCGTTCGCTTGACTTTTACTATTATTACATCTTCTCTAACTCTCGACAGACATTCACATTTGCATAATACATATTTTTTTTTAAAACTGGAAACAGAGACGTAGAACCATCAAGGAAGACGAATCCTCTTGTGTACGATTTCCTACACCTCGTCGGCTCAAACTCTCACAGAGTCGAGCGACTAGGCTCGGTCATCGGTTTCTTGACAAAATTCAGGCAAGGAAGGAATGCCCTCATCTCTCTTAACATGATTCTACTCGGGTTTGCATGGGTTGCATGTGTTGACAATCTACAGAGATTTCATCGTCCGGTCATCACGTGCATTGCGCGTGACTCGCTTAACACCGCCTAAAAGGAGACATCTTCCGGTGGGCACGTGGGCCTCGCGTGCTCAATTAAAACATCATCCGGTGACATCCACCGGTCACTAGACGACAAGATAACATTTACAACTTCCGGTGACGTCAGCCAACATCCACCGGTCGCTAAACGACAAAACACATTCTACATCTACCGGTCGCTAAACGACAAAACACATTCTACTCTACCGGTCGCTAAACGACAAAACACATTCTACATCTACCGGTCCGCTAAACGACAAAACACATTCTACATCTACCGGTGACGTCATCCGAAGACTAAACCATCAAACTACCATCATTCGGCATCTACTGATGACGTCAGCCGGAAGACTAAACCCTCAAACTACTATCATTCGGCATCTGCCGATGACGTCAGCCGGACGATTGCCTCATCCAGCTTCCATCTTACGGTAGAAAACACTAAATCACCAAATGACTCCTTCCAACAGAAAGAAACCACAACTCATTCAGAATGCATATAGCGGAAGACTTAAACTACAGATCATTTATAAATCTATATAATCATTCCCTGACTCAGTGATCAACTAGACAGTCTCAAGGCTCAACATTATAAAATAATCTCATCCTACTTAAACTACCATATCCTTTATGTTACTGAAACAAAAGAGCGTTAACCAGGGGTCATAAATCGCCTTTCCAGTCCTGCACTGTCATTTTGAGCTTCCTCCAGCAACCAGCCTTAAGCATCCTCTTTGAACAAAGTATCCTCACCTGAACTTCCTTCACCTACACCATAAGGTTTAACTATAAGCCTAATGCTTAGTAAGGAATGCATGCTGACAGATATACATGAGTGCACCAATTAAAGAACACAAGTTCATAAACCTTTCTTCATTCATGTTCATTTTCATTATTTACATGGCATGTATTAAGGCAGGAGACGAGGGAGAAAGACAGGGGTTCATAGTCATTTGCCTATCGCGGCAATCATAGTAACAACTAACTCGGCCTCCACCAGTGGGAGAATTCGCGAGCCATACACATCATCAACTCGGCCTCCACCAGGGGGAGAATCCGCGAGCCATACATATCATCAGCTCGGCCTCCACCAGGGGGAGAATCCGCAAGCTATACTTGTCATGGTCTCTTTTCCCCGTCCTGTACTTGATCATGATTACATTTACTTTTCATGTTCTTAACTCAGTCATAAACGTGGACTCAATACATAAACATGAAGTTCACAGAGAGAAATCATACCATAAGGGCAAACAAAACATCCTGTAACTTAACATCTTCTTACACAATTTCTTCATATCATGGCAATAACTAGTCATAGTCAACAGACAGACCTCTCAATGATTTCCTAATACCCTTGCGGTGTAGGGCCCTAGTGGCCTGGAAATCTTAATACATTCACTTACCTGGTTTCCTTAGCAATCCGAGCTTCTTCCCTTTAAACTTCTTCACCTAAAACATGTACATTACAGTAGTTAAAACAAAGGTCCTAATAGTTCTATTCATAAATCGTCCTAGGACTCTAATAGCTAAGGTTACTCCAAATCCTCTGTTTGACACACTGCAGTCTGAAATCTGAAACTAGGTGGACAGGTTTTATCATTGATTAAATCCGAGTTGGTTACTTTGAAATGTTCAGAATCGATTTGGGATGACATTTCTACTCTCAGACTTAAAAGGGTCTTAAACTACTCGGCCACTGCTAAGAAAATTCCGAACTCAAATGCCGAGCTGAAAGCAGAACTTTAATCACTAATAAATGACTACATTGTCCATTTCATACCTCGGGTGCGGATTTGCAGAGAAAAGCAAGGCTGAAACCAGCCGTCAGCGAGGGAAGATTCTGGTAGCCGAGAGCAAAAGCTTGGGAGAGAAGAAATCGCCGAGAGGGAATGTCGGCTACGTGGTAATAAAATGAGGTTTAAGGTTTCCATTTTCTATTTATACTCACCCATCAATCTTACTACCAAACTGCCACCCAACCTAGTTTTACACTCTACTTGTATAATTTGGCTTACCATTACATTCAATCATAAAGGTTAAATAGGGTGACAATGAAAATGGTCAGAGAATCAGCTGGCGAAATGTCAGGTGTTACACCCTACCCCTCCTTAAAGCAAAATTTTCGTCCCCGAAATTGCTCAAGCAAATAACTGCTGGATATTGTCCACATCTCCTGCTGTCGTTCCCATGTGCTTCTTCTTCCATGCCGTGGTTCGTCCTAACAAACTTTCACCAATAAGATCTCCTTGTTTCTCAGAGTCTTGATTGTATCTCCAAAATCTGTCTGTTTTCTCCTCATACTCCAAGTTGTCGGCTCTAAACAATATCTGATGGCTGGATGACTTGCATTGGTCACACGCATCACGTCCTTAACATTGACACATGGAAAGACATTATGAACTTTATTATTCCAATGATGTAGGCAGTATTAGTCTATACGCTTACTCCCGACTTTTGCCCAACAGGGACGGGTCCAATTAAATCTCGGATTAGTTTTTCCTTTCTGCCAATCTTAGACCTCCCTTAAAATGGTGACACCTTTAAAAATACTTCATCTCTCCTACTATGCAAACTCGAGTTCCTCCTCCTGCGATCTGCATAACACTTCTGCCGGCTTTGTGCGTTCCTCCTTCTTTCCGATAGTGGCAATCTTAATCTGACATTTGCCTGCATTGCTGCAGAATCTTCGGGTCCAAGAAGTTTTGCTTCACCAATCTCATCCCAATAAGAGTGACCTACATTTCCTACCGTACAATGCTTCAATATGTGCATACCAATGGTGGTACTGATAACTGTTATTTGTAGGAGAACTCAACTAGCGGTACTGTCCTACTCCAATTTTCTGAGCAAGTACACATGCTCTCAACATACTTTCGAGTATTTGAATATTCCTTTCTGCTTGCCATCGGTCTGTGGTGCAAAGCCGTGCCTGAAGATAACCTTTGTACCTAATGTGCCTTGCAAACTTTTCCAGAATCGATAGTAAACTAGGGTCACTGTCTTAGACAATGGATAGCAGGGATTTCCAGTAACCTAATAATTTCCTGAACATAGAAATCACGAATTGGCCATAGTAGTAGGTGGTCCCTTTACAGTAAGAAAGGAGCATTTTGTCATCCTATCCACCACACTCCAATACAATTATGTCCTTTTGTCGGCTTAGGTAGTCCTACTACTAAATCCATAGCTATGTGTTCCCACTTCCATTCGGGAATAGGCACAGGCTTAAGAGTACCTCCTGGACGTTGGTGCTGCGGCTTTGATTGTTTGGCAATACTAAACAGGGACTCTAACATCTTAGGCCACATCCCTTTTTAGTTAGGCCACCAGTACAGTAACTTCAGTCTCGTCACATTGTGCAGCCAGGATGTACAGAAAAGGAGAGGAATGGCCTCAGCTAAGATCACTTACGCACTTCCAACATCATTAGGAATGCACCCCGATCCTAAATCTCAGGATGTCCATCCTTGGAGAGACTAACTCGGAGGTTGGTGTCTTTGCAAACTTATTCACATGCTTATATTTTCCTCTGAATCCCTTCTGCGCTCCTTGATCTTTTTCCAAATTGTTTGGGTGAATAGTTACTCCGCGAGCGATAGGGAAACCGGACACGATTGATAACTTTGGAACTACTCCAATAGCAACCATCTGAACTTTGTTCTAAGGTATAGAAAAACCCCATTTGGTTGAAACCACGGCGCATTGTTGTTTGCCAGCCTACTAGTGCAATCAGCTACAGAGTTAGCCGTCCCCGGTATACTTGATCTCAAATCGTAGTCCTTGACAAATTCCACCCAACGTCTCTGTCTCTTTCCACTTCCTTCGTGTGAAGAGTACTTTTAGGCTTTTTATGTCAGACAACCCTCACATTGCTGTCCTAATAAATATGTCTCCAAATCTTCATGGCAAAACAACAGCAACTATTTCTAGATCATGGGTGGTAAGGTTCTGCTCGTGATTCATTAGCTGCCTAGAAGCATCCGCTATAACTTTACCCTCTTGCCTCAGGACACAACCTAAACCGAACTTTAGACGCATCACACGAACACTAATTTTCCTTCTTCGGTTGGGAGGGCAAAACAGGCTTTTTTTGTTAACGACTTCATGTTTTTCAAATACCTAAAGCTATCTCACAGGCTTCGGTCTACAAGAATACCTATGTCCTTCTTCGTCAAACTGTCCGGGTGGAGCTATCATAGAAATCCCTTGATGAATTTTCTGTATAGCCTGCAATCCAAGGAAGCTGCGGACTTCACTGGCATTCTTTGGTTTTGTGCCAATCCTGTAACAACCTGAATTTTGGTCTGGTCCTGAATTCATTGCAGAACTAAGGCCAAGAAATTACTTTGTCCAACCAACTCACACTTGACAATTTGCATAAACTGGTGCTCTTTCAATGTGCGTCAAAACTACTCTTAATGTCTACTGGTCAGCTTCAGTCTGCAGTATATTTGGATAGTCATCTATAAACCATCACAAATTTGTCCCAAGTCTCCGAATAACTCGATTCATGTCCATAAGGCTGCAGGGCCTTTGTCAATCCGAAACTACATGACAAGAATTTCATAATGTCCATAGCGTTTCCGAAGCTTCTGGTAATTCTTCCTTCCTTAACCTTCAGTTGTAGTAAACCGAACTATATCTACTCTTTGATAATACCTTAGCTCCTTGCATTGGTCACAAATCATCAATCCTAGCAAGGGTACCTATTCTTGATTGTCACTATTTATTCCCTATAGGCTATGCACATTCTAAGGGAACCATCTTTCTTCCTCACAAATAAACTGGTGCCCCCAAGGAGAATGCTGGGCAAAATTTTTTTTAAAAAAAAAAAAAAAATTACCCCTGTCCAACCATTCCTGCATTTGGACCTTCAATTCTTTTCATTCACAGGTGGCCATAACGGTAAGTAGTCTTAGATACAGGTGATGGTCCTCGGGGATGTATCCAATTTTACAAACCTATTTCCCTATCGTTGGTATACCCTGTCAGTCATCAAGAATTCGTCGGGAAACTCTCGGACTATAAGGAAATCCTGCGCGTTCAATTCTATTCCTCACCCCGGTCATCCTTCACCTAGCCATAGCTCTCGCAACCACATCTCAGCATTCGATATCGCTTCTAGTGAGGATCTAATTGGTATCTTACTTATTTTAGGAATAGCTTGGAAAAATAATGCTTTGCCATTTGGGGTCTAAAATCACTATTCAGATCTACACTTATCGGTGGCATGATTTCTGAAAATACCATCCATCCCTAATATCACTTCATACGCCTTTTAGTCATCCAATTAATTCCGCATAGGATTCTTATCCCCTAAGGACACGACGCACCTTAACAATCTGTTCTGAATGTAGGACTTCCCTGATGGTAACACGACACTATATGACCCTTATCATCCGCTAGCAAAGTCCTAGTTATTGTTGGCACTACAAACAAAGGTTGAGATACACGAGTGTGTGGCCCCCCTGTGCATGGTGTATAGCAGCAAACCACAGATCATGAGAGTCCCTTATATGACTGTATGCTGAAACAGCTCCCTCCTCTTTCCATCACGCAGATACCCTCTGGGTACAACTCTTGGCATGATTCGGGTCTGCGCATGGGCACGTCTCTACTAATTGTCCGGTCTTATCACCCTGAAACAGGCGGCCAGAAAGCAACTTGCACTCCACCAGTATGGTTCTTCTGACATGTGGGCATAGAGGTTCCAAGGTCCTCTTTCCTTTCCCTTCACCATTTCAGGTTTAGGGGCCGTCTTTATTCCCGCTGGTGTTGCTGTGGTCCCCTGTTCTGGTCGCGGCTGCCAACCTATTTGTTTCTGAACGTGGTGTCTGTAGCATGTCTTCATGAGTTCGTTGGCTGGGCTGCTCGCCTGTGCATATGCTTTCATTTCTGTCTTCTGCCTCTTCCAGTTCCACGGCCTTAGCCGTCAACTTCCCACCATAGGTACATAGGTATACCGACAGTCTTTACTTCATGTACAACTTTGCTGTCAGTCCTGAACACCTGATAAATCTTGTCTTCCTCATCCTCATCATACGGGGAGGCAAACGTGATAAGGCATCAAATTCGCATATTAATCCTTCACAGGAGTACCAGTTTTGTCGAAGATTCATGAACTCCTTTTCTTGTTGGCCCTTAAGTCCTATTAAAGTACTTGTCAAAGAAGGCGCTTGACATCCCCAGGTCCATGAGCTTCGCATTAGCGTGTGCTGGATCGAGTCCCCCAATGCTTGCACTTAACTCCAAATGAAACAGCATAGGTGACCTTATCCCCTTCATCAAACCCTGTGCTACTTAAACATCTTCTATCTTTCGAATCCACGCCTCAGCATAATAGGATCTGAACATACCCATTAAACAACGGGGGTCCAGCCGGTGGAAGCGTTCACCCCCATGACATGCTTTGCGTTAGTACTGGAGTGCCTTGTTCTTCTCTAGCTGTCATCCTCGTTCTCATCTGGTGAGATTGGCGCATGACAACTCAGTCATTGGCAATACATTTGCTATCCTCATTGGTCTCCCTCTGTTGACCTCGAACCAGCCTCGGGATTTCCTAACAAATCATTACAAGTCATACCTTACTTAATGACATCCAGAAATCATAAATACTTACAGTTGCGGGTTGTGCTCATGTGACAGCAGTGCTGGAAGGCAGTGCTACATCAGAATCGGTTTTTTCTAAAACCCTGCGTTTGCTCTGATCCATAATTGTAACACACGCCGGCCAAGATTCTCACGATCATATCTTTCATTAATGTTCGCTCTTGCCTTTTCCTATTATTACATCGTCTCTAACTCTCGACAGACATTCACATTGCAATAATCCGTTTTTTTTTTAAAACTAAACAGCAGACGTAAGAGCCATTCAAGGAAACGAATCCTCTTGTGTACGATTTCCTACACCGCGGCGCTCAAAACTCTCACAGAGTCTAGCGACTAGGCTCGGTCATCGTTTTCTTTGACAAATTCAGGCCAGGATGAATGCCCTCATCTCCTTACCATGATTCACTCGGGTTTGCAATGGGTTGCATGTGTTGAACAATCTACAGAGATTTCATCCGTCCGGTCACACGTGCATTGCTCGTGACTCGCTTAACACCGCCTACAGGAGACATCTTCCGGTGGGCACGTGGGCCTCGCGTGCTCCAATTAAAACATCACCGGTGACATCCACGGGCACTAGACACAAGATACATTTCAACTTTCCGGTGATCATCCAACACCCACCGGTCGTAAAACTACAAAACACAGTCTACTCTACCGTCGTAACGACAAAACAATTCACATTCTACCGTCGCTAAACGACAAAACACTTCTACTCTAACCGGTCGCTAAACGACAAAACCCATTCTACATCTACCGTGACGTCATCCGAAGACTAAACCATCAAAAACGACCATCATTCGGCATCTACTGAGACGTCACCGGAAGACTAAACCCTCAACTACTATCGTTTCGGCATCTGCCGATGACTCCAAGCCTGACGATTGCCTCATCCAGCTTCCATCTTACGTATAAAACACTAAATCCCAATGACTCCTCCAATACCAGAAAGAAACCACAATCATTCAGAATGCATATAGCGGAACTTAACTACAGCTCATTTATAAATCTATAGAATCATTTCCCTGACATCATTGATCCCGAGACAAAGTCTCAATGCTCAACATTAGAAAATAATCTCCTCCTACTTAAACACCATCTCCCTTTATGTTACTGAAACAAAGAGCTTAACCAGGGGTCCATAAATCGCCTTCAGTCCTCCTGTCATTTTGAGCTTCCCCAGCAACCACCTTCAAGCATCCCTTTGAACAAATTATCCTCACCTAACTTCCTTCAACCTACACCATAAGGTTGAAAACTATAACCTAATGCTTTAGTAAGTGAATGCATGCTTACCGATATACTGAGTGCACCAATTAAAGAACACAGTTCATAAACCTTTCTTCATTCATGTCATTTTCCATTATTTACAATGGCATGTATTAAGGCAGGAGACGCGGGAGAAAGACAGGGGTTCATAGTCATTGCCTATCGCGGCAATCATAGATCAACACTACTCGGCTCCACCATGGGAGATCGCGAGCCATACAGCACAGCAACTCGTCGGCCTCCCCCATGGGAGAATCCGCGAGCCCTACAGATCATCAGCTCGCCTCCACAGGGGGGAATCCGCCAGCTATACTTTTCATGGTCTCTTTCCCCGTCCTGTACTTGATCATGATTACATTTACTTTCTGTTCTTAACTCAGTCATAAACGTGTACTCAATACATAACATGACGTTCACAGAGATAAATCAATACCATAAGGCAAACCAACCTCCTGTAACTTACATCTTCTTACACAATTCTTCAGTATCATGGCAATAACTAGTCAGAGGCACAGACGACCCTCGTCAATGATTTCCTACTACCTTCGCGGTGTAGGGCCCTAGGGGGGTGCCGGGGAAAATCTAATACATTCACTTCCTTGTTTCCTTAGCAATCCGAGCTTTTCCTTTAACTTCTTCACCTAAAACATGTACATTACAGTAGTTAAAACAAAGGTCTAATATTTCTATTCATAAATCGTCCTAGGACTCTAATATCTCAGGTTACTTCCAATCCTCTGTTTGACCACTGCAGTCTGAAATCTGAAACTAGGTGGACAGGTTTTATCATGGATTAAATCGAAGTGTGTTTACGTGAAAAGTTCAGAATCGATTTGGGATGACATTCTACTCTCAGACTACAAGGGTCTTAAACTAACTCGGCCCCTGCTAGAAAAATCCGTCACCGTCAATGCGAGCTGAAAGCAACTTTAATCACTAATAAATCTACATTGTCCTTCATACCTCGGTTGCGGATTTGCAGAGAAAAGCAGGCTGAAACCATCCGTCAGCGAGGGAAGAATTCTGGTAGCCGAGAGCAAAAGCTTGGGAGATAAAATCGCTCGGAGGGAATGTCGGCTACAGTGTAATAATGAGGTTTAAGGTTTCCAATTTCTATTTTATTACTCACCCCATCAATCTTAATTACAAACCTGACACCAACCTAGTTTTAACTCTACTGTAATAAATTTGTCTTAACAATTAAATTTAAATCATAAGGTTAAATACAGGTGACAATAAAATGGTCAGAGAATCACCCTGGCCGCAAAATGTCGGGTGTTACAGATCAAGTCACGTGAACTGTGGAACGCCAAAGTCACGTGTACGTGGACCGATAAAAATAAGTCGACTGTGGACGATAATCCATAGATGAACATTTATTTAGCCGTGGACGATGAGCCAAAATCGTCGTCCAAGGCGATGTCGGTCCAGAGTTGAGTCGTCCAGAGCACTTGTCTAGAGTTCGCCAGAGTCCGTAGACGAGTACGTCGTCATAGAGTGTGGACCGACAGACTCTGTGGATGCCAGATCGCACCATTAGTGTCGAATTGGGTTTGTATTTGTCCGCAGGGAATGTTTCGAACGATTTCAATATTTTACAGAATGGCCAAGCTGTTTCTGTTTTTCCGTTTGTTTACATAAATGTTTTCCGCTGTAAAGTTTGGATGTTTTTAAGCAATTTCAATTTTCCGCCGTTGAGAGGACATTTAAATTTTCGAGATTGTTTCCCCCCCAGTTCAGTTTAGTGAGGTGTGGAGTAGCGAACTGGTTTGTTTAATTCGGGCGTTACAGTATGGTATCAAAGACATCTGGTTAACCCGTTCATAAGATTACTTATCAGTGCCGATCGTCGTGTGGGAGTACTCTAACACTTGTAAGTGTTTATGTTAACTTTAGTCCTTAGATATTTATGAGAGTAATTCACCTTGTCCGGAATATAGCAAAAGGTCTACGACCAGGGAGACCAAGAAGAGTACGAGAGGATACCAATCCGCGAAGTGAGGAGGATCCCCGTGTGATTAGCATCTGACAGATTTGGTGGGCTCAGCAGTCAGACCAACTTGGGACTACGCGTGACCAGAGGTGCAATGGGTGCCAACGCGAGTTCCAACATGAACAATCGTGAGATATATTTGCGGAGTTTGCAACCGTTCTTGTGTTATCCTGTGGACAATAGAGTCTATTAACGAATAGTCTAGTAGTCCGGTGGACGCTGGGTCCCTGTGGACCGAAAGTTTAAGTAAGTTTTGTGGACGCTGGAGTCTGTGGACGAAAGAGTTAAGTAGTCTGTGACGCTATGTCTGTGGACGAAAGAGTTTTAAGTAGTCCTTGGGACGCTGGAGTCCTTACTGGACGATGAAGTCCCCCTATGTAACCCCGGAGTAGAGTCCACTTGAACCGTGAACATTTAAAGTCACGTGCGTACACGTGGGTCTGTGGGACGATAGAACTTAATAAGTCTATGGGTCTGGTTGGGGACGTTGTTGACTGGCCAGACCTATAGACCGATAGCTTCTAAGTAGCCCCGTGGACGATAAAGTTGTCCTGATTTGCGACGATAATATTGCCCGACTGTGTGTCGTTTCCCACTCTGTGGCCGAGTACCGTCAGGAAGTGAAGGCGTTGAGT
>CM039506.1:36626903-36645729 GCA_022432975.1 Begonia masoniana
CATAACCTGTCCTTTCAGCCTCTTCCATCTCCAGGCTTTTAGCCGTGACGCTCAGTAAATGGCCGTTGTGGATACCAGCGGTTTTTTCACTGTTCATGTACAGACTCTCTTCAGTCCTTGACCAACTGGTAAATTTTGATTCTCCCTCGGCATCCCCAACCGGGATGCAATCAATACAAAGGTCTCAAATCGCAGATGTTAATCTGTCACTGAGCCCGCTGCTTTTAGGTTCTAAACTCCCTCTTCTTATGGCCCCACAGTCCCGATTGAAGTCTTGTCAAAGAAGGCATTCTTGAACATCTCTCAGTCATAGCTTCTCGCGGCATTAGCTGTGTTCTGGAATCGTCCCACCAATGCCTTGCACTAACTCGCAATTGAAAGACAGCATAGGGTGACCTTATCCCCCTTTTCATCCCTTTGCATACTTAACATTCTTCAATCTTTCGAATCCATTCCTCAGACATAGACATAGATCCGAAACATACGCCATTAAACAACGGTTTCAGAGCACAGCAGGAACGTCAACCCCGCCTGATCCAGGAGTTGGCGTTAGTACTGGAGTTGCCTTGTTCTTCTCTCGCTGTCATCAGTCGTTCTATCTGGTTGAGACTGGCGCATGACTACTCATTCAATTGAGCAATAGCCATTGCTAGCCTCATTGGTCTCTCTCTGCTGAGCCTCTAACCATTTGGGATTCCTGACAAATCGTTCACAGGTATAAGACATAACTTATGACATATATATCCATAATACTACAGTTCTGAGGTGTGCTCAGTGACATACGTGCTGGTAGGCAAGTCTGCAAATCGGTTTTAGAACTGGTTTGGCATGACCTGGATACCAATAAGTTAGACGACCCCGGCCAGCGCCGTCACGTGATCCCATTCTATAATTCCTAATCATACGTTCTGCTTCTGCAATCTTTATCATATAATGGCGTTTTTACTTTTATATTTATTATGTTTATTTGGAACACATCTTATGCATTCCGATGGATTCCTAGGCTTACATCGACCGACTGTCCGGCCAAGCCACACCCACCCATCTTTTCTACCCTCTTTTAGCGGCATCTGCCGATATCACAGACAAATCATCTGCCGATGACTAAATACTACAACTGCGAGGACAAAATACTCTACTTCTTTCTTCCGATGGCATAACCTCTACTTCTCTCTGCCGCTGCTTATACCTACTTCTGCCGATGACATACTCACACTGCCGATGACATAAATACCTACAACTGCCGTGCAAAATACTCTACTTCGGCCGATGACATGACACTTATTTCCTGCCCACCGTGTCGACACGAGCCTCCTCACGTGCCTCATTAACACCAACAGAAATTTCATCTTTCGAAAGGGACATTTATCTTGCTTCTACCGATAGCTAAACCACTCTACCGGTAGAAAACTGCTACCTTAGTTCGAATCTGATAGAAACGTCTCTAACGACAGAACTCATTCCCACTTTATTATCCAACTTGAACCAAAACCTACTGATACACTACATTCTCAGAGTAAGATAAGGGGGGAAGGGAAAGACTTAAGTACAGCGACCATTCATAGCCTTAAAATCCCTAACCAGATTCCGAATTTTAAATCATCTAATTCATACTCCAATTGTTATAAGAATCTTAACCACTTAGACCTTCTTTATCATATAAACCACCGACATCCGATGAGCAGAACCAAGGGTCATACTCGCCCTCCATTCCGCACTGTCATTCTGCGCATCTCTCCATCACCGCTTTTAACATTCTCTATTGAACATAGCATCCCACCTGAACTTCTTCCCCTACAGCCATAAGGTTTAACTCTAATCTACTGCTTAGTAAGGAATGCATGCGGCAGGCGACATGAGTGTACAATTAATAAACATAAAGTCCGTAAATCTTCTTCATCTGCTCATTTTCATTTATGTACATAGCATGTCCTTAAGCAGGAGACGAGGGTAAAGACATGTACATAGTCATTTGCCTATCTTAATGCAGGGAACTAGGGAGAAAGACAGGGGTACATAGTCATGTTGCCTATCGCGGCAATCATATAACGCTCAACTCGCCTCACACAGTGGGGAGACTTCGCGAGCCAATACCACATCATCAACTCCGCCTCCACCAGTGGGATAATTCGCGAGCCAACATATCATCACTCGCCTCCAACCAGGGGGAGAATCCGCGAGCTATACTTGTCATAGTCTCTTTATCCCGTCCTGCACTTATCATGAAGTACATTACTTTTCATGTTCTTAACTCAGTCTAACGTGGGCTCAATCATAAACCTGACGTTCACAGAGAGAATCATACATAGGACAAGCAAAACCCGCCTGTAACTTAACATCTGCTTACACAAATTCTTCTTCATATCATGCATACTAGTCCTAGTCAACATACAACATCTCAATGATTTCCTAATACCCTTGCGTTGTAGGGCCTAGTCCGGAAATCTTAATACATTCCCTTACCCTTGGATCCTTAAGCTGAGCAGCACCTTCACTTGAGCTTTCCTTGCCTATGCCTTTCACATTCGAGTTAATACTAGACCTTCAAAACTATAAGGTCTAACTAAATGTCATCCTAACCGGTATTTCTTAGTCCTTTTCCGGCAAGCACCTTGGGTGCGTGGGTTAAGCTCCAGATTCAGACATTCGTATTCAACCTATCGTTTATTTCAGTCGGTGTCAAAAGTTTCAGATTCAAATCGCAATGCTATTACCAACCTCAGCTAACATGTTCCTATTTGACTCTGTCATAACAAAATCCGACTGCGGTTTTCTAGCTAAAGCTAGCTCTACATAACTTTCCAACAACGACATTGTCAGAAACCTTACCTCGAATGTGGGTTATCGGAGTGGATATACAGGAGAAATCGCTCGCTGTGGATAAGTCGCCGGCTGCAGATAGCTCTGGAGAGTGGAAGAAATCGAAGAGGAAAGTTTGACGTACATGAGGTGTTTGAGAGGTTTAAGGATTTCTTATTCTCTTATACAAGCAAATCCCACTTTATTACCAATTCTGCCCCCAAAGGAAGGAGAAAAAAGCAAGTTGGACAAATAATAAAAACTTGGCATTAAGACTAAGTCAAAAGGTTCAAAAAACAAATAACAGGTGAAATTAATTCTCTTGATACAATCACCTGACCGAAGTTGTCGGTGGTTACAGACTCGGTCACAAAATCATACATCACAATCTTAGTATTCAAAAAGATTTCATCTACTTAACATCAGGTTTTCTCGTAAACCTTACTACATAATCAGAGCATAACCACGGGTCATTTTTGCCCTGCCAGCACAAACTTCCACCCTGGAGCCCTCCAGCAACCAATTTAAACATCTTCATTACTTTGGAATCCTCACCTGGTATTTTCGTCCCTACATCATAAGGTTTAAACAAAGCCTCAATGCGTCGTAAGGAAATGCAGTACTAACATTTATACGTGAATTCCATATTTGCAAGAAAATCATGATCATAGTTCGTTGCTGCCGTTTTTCTTGTTCTTATTCGTGTTCCTTGTTCATCAAACTTTCATCATATAGATTGGAGGATTTTGCCGTAAGGGGGGATGACAGTGCAAGTGTTACAGAGTCCCTTCGTCCGTTTCATGGTCCTTCTCTGTGGACAGTGGCATAAGCCCACCGCCCCCAACCCTCACTGAATCCGGTTGCATATTTTCCTATTTTCCTCAATCTTGTTCCTGGGACAAACATGCTCCCCCCCCCCCAAAAACCCCCCCAGCAAGGAGCAAAGCGAAAAGATGGAACACCAACCCCAAAAAAAAAAAAAGAAAAAAAACCACAAAAAAAAAAACCAAAAAAAAAAAAAAAACCACAAAAAAAAAAAAAAAAAAAAAAAAAAAAATAATCATTTTCATATGCTTGAAAGTAAATCATATGCATGACATTAATGTTCTTAATAACAGACTATGGAAATATCATACTAGACAGTTGACTTCATAGACTCTATCAGAACATCACATGACATAGTTCTCAAACATCCGTAAATCATCTAAGTACAACCATCTTACTACTTAAAACAAACATCAAACACATAACGAATTTAATACCCTCAAGATGTAGGGCCCTAATGGCCGGAAATCTTAATACATTCACTTACCTGGATTCCTTAGCAGTGTTGTCTTTACTTGAAATATTTCCCACCTAAGCATTTCACATTACAAGTTAAACAGGTCTTAAATATTCTAAAATCGAGGCTAGAAAACCTTAGCTAAATGTCATCCTAGAATCTAACACAGCCATATTCAACCTAGAAACTGAATGCAGTCGGTTTCCTTAATGTCCAGAATCGAATCGAAAAATGCCATTACTAAACTCAGATTAAAATGTTCCTATTATTACTCTTTCCGTTAAAGAATCTGAAGTCCCGAGTTCTAGCTGAAAACAGAGTTCAAAGTAGTTAACCGGTAACTACATTGCTTAAGTCTTACCTAAAAGCATGGATAGTCGGGTGGAAACTGAAGGATCGATCGCCGACGAGGGAGTCACTGGCAGGGAGAGAGCTCGGAAGGAGAGAGCTCGGAAGGGTAAGAAGTCGCAGAATGGAAATGTCGGCTACAATGGGGTTTTAGCGAGGTTTAACGATTTCCATTTTCAATTTATATTACATAAATTCTCCTTAATTACAATCCTGCCACCACACAAATGGAAATCTAATAAGCTTTGGCATTTAATTTAAATTAAAAGAACGATAATAAAGGTGACAGTTAATTCCGTTAAGAGAGTCACCTGGCCAAAATTGTCGGGTGTTACACTTGAGGACTTAGAAAGGTAGAGAAATTTGGATAGACGCTCCGAGAGAAAAACCTTGAAGGAAGTTTAAGTTAGATAATTTTATAAGTTAAGTGATAGTTAGGTATTGTGAAGTCAATAATTGTAGGGATTATTGAGTGTGAGACCTATAGTTTAGAATGACCCCAAATTAGAGTCATAGAAAGTTGACAACCCTCGAGGAATGATCGAGATTATAGTGGATGAGATTCAGAGCAGTGAATGTAGCTAGAGGATTATTAGAGGGAATAGATAAAGAGAATGACAGTTCGGGAGGTGTCTGGTTGAGTCACCTCGTCGCGAATTAGTGTCTGAAATAATGACAGTTCGAGAGGTGTCTGGTTGAGTCACCTCGTCACGAATTAGTGTCTGAAAGAATGACAGTTCGGGAGGTGTCTGGTTGAGTCACCTCGTCGCGAATTAGTATCTGAAAGAATAACAGTTCGGGAGGTGTCTACCAGTGAGTTGATAATGAACGAGGTTCATTGATCGACGTGGGAGAAGATCATGTATGGCCGTCCCATGTGTGAACACGATGTGTGCCTCGGATCTGGCTCTGAGTGGTCAACGCGAAACCATCCTGTTAGGATAGGTATCCGCTTGACGCACGAGTGAAAGTGATGAGTAATGAAACGAGAACGAGTTGAACACAACTGAGAGTTAGAAACTGCATGAATTAGGGTTGTGTGTGAGGGTTGTTTGTGTAGTGTGCATTGTGTTTTCGTATGCATTATTCCCTACTTACTAAGCATTAGGCTTACGTTTTGTGTTCCGTGGTGTAGGTGTTAACAGGAGTACAGGTGAGGACTTTAAGGAAAGCTAGGGTTGGGATGCAGTCATTGATGTACGCTGTATGCCGGTGCGGGCAGTTGTCGGGGCGTCTCGACCATGGTCTTCGAGAAGTTGTGAGTGAGGGTTACTTTTTGGTTATGTTGGTGTTTTTGATGTATTTGGTTGGTGGTTTGGAGATTTTGTGTAGATATTGTTTTGGTTTAAAATGGTTTGGGGTTTGATATTTGGTCGTTTGGTTTGTTAGATTTGATTGGGGGTAAATACTTGTGGCTTGATACTGGTGTGGATTTGGGGAAAATTGTGGTCTAAATGCATGTTTTCAGGGTTTTGGATTTTGAAAGTTTTAGCCAATATATTGTCGATTTTTGTTAAAAGTGCATATAAAGTCGGGTTGTTTTGCTATACGTTTTCGTTATCTGTTTTAAGTCGGTTTCCCAAAATTTTTACAGGACATGAAGATTGGGGTGTTGGGAATGTGTGGGTAAATTTTCAGGTGATTTGGAGGTGGTTTGCTCGTAGAAAAATGAAGAGAAGAGGAAAAAGTCGGAAAAAATGGAAATGGGGCATTTTGGCACAAGATGGTAAAAAAAAAAAAAAAACAGAACAAGTGGCGATCGATCGCCGCAATGTGGCGATCGATCGCCACTTGAAAAAAAAAAATAATAATAAATAAATAAATTTGAAAAATTTTCCTATTCCCGAATTATTTCAACCCGACGTATTTTAAATGTATTTTGGCGCGTTTTCCAATATTTTTTGAGGGTTCGTAAAACTTGAAATCGAGTCGAAAAGTTTACGAAAAATCATTTTAAACGCCGTTTTAACTCGGGATAGCTTAGCAAAGTAACGCACCGAGATGGGGCGGTTCGAGGGCGTTACACACACAACCCTAACACATGCGGTTTCTAGCCTTCGGTTGGCTTCGTTTCTTTTCATTACTCTTTCACTTTCACATAGGAGTCAAGCGGATACCTATCCTATCGAGATGGTCACGCATTGACCCCGCAGAGCTAGATTCAAGGCACACATCGTGTTCACACACGAGACGGCCATACACGATCTTCACCCATACACAATCGCATAACCTTCTAGTGCTTTCTCACTAACATCGAAGTGTTACACTCGATCGTTGAACCTTCTAGTGCTTTCTTACTAGCACTTAACATCAAAGCGTTCACGGAACCTTCTACTTAACATCAAAGCGTTCCCCTTTTATGTATTTGATTCCACATTTCTTTTATAGAGTCCCTCTCGAATTTCCCTATTTCATGCATCGTATATCAACGAGATGACTCCATCAAAAGATCACATTGCATTACGTATCTTCTTATCTTTTTACATTCCACTCTCACAGTTTGCAAACAATGTTCAAAACACGTATTTTCATAGTTGGAAAACCATTATGCATGACACAGAATGTTCAACACAAAATAAAACACAACAACAAGCAAATAATTCCTATCGTTCCATGGTGTAGGCCCGAAGGCAAAACACATACACTCCACTACTTACCTGTCTGCTCCGCACGTGATTATTCCCTTCGACTAGGCTAAAAGCTCGCTCATCAACCTAACACGTTAAAGGAATAACTTAGCAATAATCTAAAAATCTTAAACTAAGTCCAATCAAAACATTTAACCAAAATTAAAACAAACTTAAAACCTAAACCTTAAAATCCGAATCCCCACAATTTTCACCGTCCAACTTCAATCGGTCATAACTCCCTCGTTTTTCAACGGATTTCGACGTGCCATCCCATTCCATAAACCTCTACACGTCTACTTTCTGTTGAAACACTTAAGTTAACCAACCGAACAAAATGGCCAACTCTAAATACACCATAACAGAATCGGCCATATTGATTAACAAATCCAGTTTTTCACCAATTCCAACCAAAACTCTAATCTCTCCCTAAAAACAACCTAACCCAATCTATCCTAAGTCTAAACCACCAAATGACAAGAAAACACAAACATGGAAGGGAATTTTCGGACTTCATTTTAAGGTTTCCCAAAACCCTTCCAAAAATCCAATAAACACCACTAAAAAACCTCAATACCTTCACCTAAATGTATTATCATCAAAACCCATTAAAATTATACCTTGAAAACCTTGAAAAATCGTTGAAAATAGAGGAGAGGAGAAGCTCCAATGGTGGCTAGAAGAAAACGTGGAAACATGGAGAAGATGAAAATTTATCAATTTAACCAAATTAACTTTTTACTTTTAGTTTTTTCCCCAAAGGTTTCACATTTTATAAACTCACCTCCCTTTTCCTTTCATTTTCCCCCACGTGGAACCTTCCATTCAATTCCCTTTTATCACTTAAATTTTTTTTTTCTTTAATACACTTCTTTTACTTAATTTCAACCCATAATATTCTCCCCCACTTAAATTCTAACATTTTCTCTACCAATTTCACTCTTAAATTATACACTTAGTATAAACCTAAAATAAACATTAAACTCCCTTAACCGTCTAATCCAAGGTCTATGTAAATCGTAGGAAATTTCTGGGTGTTACAATTTCTTCTATCAACACATTTAAAAACATTCAAACCTAAATACCTAACCATATTTCCCAAAACCTCTGTACATTACCCCAAAATACGTTCACATAGCCCACGGGTCAATCACGCTCCGACAACCATAAGCGCCCTCCCCACGGCCATCCTTCTTCAACGGCGTCACTTCGTCACGTTGAGGTAAAACATCCTCACCTTCTTCTAAATCACCTACACCACAAAGACATCTATAAGCTAAAGGCTCAGCAAGTCAACGTAAATGTAAATGTATGCCATGCATATGCAGTTCATAAAACATGCAGTCATTTCATTTCATTTCGTTACATAGCGGATGTCACCGGGGGTTTACTCTCACCAGATAGAGAAGACACATCAGTGGTTATACAGCCTTCTCCATCCACCGGGAGAAAAACATGCTTCACCAAGGGGACAATCATGTCTTAACCCCACCCCGACATGACCGAGATTACGTGCATTCATTTTTTTTATTAGTTCATTTCTTTCATAAGACATGTGCAGAAACTCATTTTCATGCCATTTTGAAAGACATGATCCATGGACAGTTCATAATGCATAAACTTATAAAAAGCATAGAAAACAATCAATGGAAACATAAAAGACATTCTATAACTTAAACATTCTAACTACCAATCTAATTTACACCAAAATAATCTAAATCATCACATCCTTGAAAACAGAATTTCTTGTGTGTAGGCCAAATCGGCCAAACAAATTACGAAGACTTACCTAGGTCCTTCGCAATTAAACTCGGAGTCCTTTTGCTTTAACTGTGGCAATAAAACAACCTAACAAAACATCAAACTGAAACACTTAACACACACAAAAAAAATTTTTGGACTTTTTTTATATAACATTTTTTTGTCCATTTCAAACGCTCATAACTTTCTCGATATAACTCGGAATCGAGTAATTCCAAATACTATGGACTCCTCTAAGAGTCTACTTTCTAATGGTGCAAGACATTTACCAAAAGAAAATTAATAACCTGGCCGAATATCACAAGAACAGAATCTGTTCTGTTTTGGCATCTTCAAAACAGTTTTATCCTTTTTGCAAACCAATGCACCAATTTATATTACAATCCTATAACAATCCTTAAAACATCATTTAAACATACTTAACTTAACAATCAACAAATTTTCAGGGAGAATTTTGTAGGTTAGGGTTTTGGAAAAATCCATTCCAAACAAATCTTAAAACTCATCCATAACACTCAAAAACTTACATAATTCATAGCCAATAACAAACTTACCTTAAATCTTAATCAAAATGAGGGAGCTGGAGCTTGGAAACGATCAGCAATGGAGGAGGAGAAGTGGAGAATATTCGTGGGGGAAATGAAAGGGTTAAACCCCTTTTAAGCACCTATTTCACTTTAACACAATTTACCCTTAATCCCTCTAGCCACTACATGTAGTTTCGTAACAACTACTTGTAATTTCTCATCATTTTTCACCTCCCCAACGTCTCACGTGAAATGCCCAAGCTATGCATCACAATTTGCTTATTTTTGTTGACTTTTCAACTTTACTTTAATTTGCCCTTTGCATTATTATATTTTTTTTACCTTTGCTTCTCACATTGAATTCTCCTTTAATTCCTATCCTTTACTCTCTTACTAATTTTCATTTCTTCCTTTGTTGTTTCTGTATATCGTTTTAAAATAATTCATCAAATATTATTATGACAAAATGTACAAAGTTTTGGGTATTACATAGATGCATCAGGAGCGACAGAAGATGCATCTAGAGGAGCAACATATGCATCAGGATCGGCAGCAGATGCATCTAGAGAGGAGCGACAGATGCATCAGGAGCGGCAGCAGATGCATCTAGAGGAGCGACAGATGCTCAGAGCGACAGCAGATGCTTTGACAGATGAAGCAGAGGATTAAGTTCCTCATAGGGCAGTGTCTAAGAGTTGACCGTTGAGCCAAGAAAGGTGGTTAAGTCACAGGACTATCTCAGTGAGTCCATAGAGAGTCACTGAGAAGATGGAGGATTGGATGGCGAGCAGAGACGACGACGATGATATACCACAAGAGTATTTAGTTTATATTTTGTATTCAATTTGATGTACTTTTATTTCAGTGTGATGTACTTCATTTTTATACTTATTGGAACTGTTTGAGTATATATAGTTTATTTAAATTTGCAAGAACTATTTAAAGAGAGCTATGTGGGAGGCATAAAAGCAAACGAAACTCTGTCCAATTTTCACTTTTTTTTGTTTAAATAAATTAAAAAATTAATAATTATAATTGTATGCAATTTAATTAATTTCAATAATATCATTAATGTATTCAAATAAATGAGAAAATGCATAAAATATAAAATAAATTAACTACTTAATTAATACATTCAAATTATTGTGTAGTAAAGTAATTAATTTATTAATGCTTCCAAATTATCTTGTAGTAAATAAATTAATAAAGTAATGTATTCAAATAATTTGTAGTAAATAAATTGTAATTAATATAATTATTTTATTCACGTTATTAACTAATTAATGTATTCAAATAAGTAATGAATTTCATTAATTAATGTACAAAGTAATAAAAAAATTATTAATTAATTAATTACTTTATTCAAATTATTTATGTATTTAAATTGTTATTTAAGTAAATAATTAATAGTTATTTAACTAATTTAAACAATTATAATTGAAAAAAATCTTTAAATTACATTAACATAGATGAAATCCAACACAAATTACACAGTTAATTTCTTCTACTCCTGCCTCGCCACGCGTCGTAGATTTCTGCACATAATGAAAACTATATTAAAAAAGAATGACAACGTGTTTAGAGCGAATGTTTAGAATTGTATCTATGTCCCCTATTTGTATTGTAACTCATAAACGTGTCTTGAGAAGCAGAAGTTGCCTGAAGTGGATCCTCAGTTAGGACAAGTGCGACGATTATTCCCATAGTGCAGACAGATACCACCGACATCATTGAGTTCCGCCTACTAGCTGCCGAACTTGACGGCTCATCGACATCTCGCCTCTTTGTATTTTAGGCCTACTTGGTTGGCGATATCTTTTGGGCGGGAAGAGTTCCCCCTACCTGGTGCATCATGCCACATTAATTGGCCGTTCACGAGTTAAATAAAATTGGCATACATCTGCAAGAAAGTTACCCAATGATAGTATGGATGCACGTAAATTTCTGGATGCACTCTCGAGAAAAATATGCATGAAATGGCATGGACATACGAGATTCCAGTAAGCGTCCACCTGGTGCATTCGCACACCCACGTATTCATGTCGACAACGAATTGTTCGTTGTAGTTGCTTATCTGAAATCGTGAACCTCTCCCAAGCGTAGGGCTCCAATTTCCAGCTGCATCTACTAGCTTCTCAAGCTTTCTATATATTTGAGGACACAGGAGTGTTGTTAATTGGGCCATCTACTCAAATTTTTTAACGATGCGAGTCATCATGTAGTTCGGATCGTCTCGAACATTGTGAGGATCGGTTTGTTCCTGGCAGACAATATAAGTGCATTGAAAGACTTGCACAAATTGTTTAAGCCAATATCGCACTTGGGAATTGGAGAAAAGGCCTAACTAGTCCAATATTTAGGCTCTTCTCCTTGAAGCCATTCGTGGGCAGCCAGCCATCGTCTCGAACATTGTGAGGATCGGTTTGTTCCTGGCAGACAATATAAGTGCATTGAAAGACTTGCACAAATTGTTTAAGCCAATATCGCACTTGGGAATTGGAGAAAAGGCCTAACTAGTCCAATATTTAGGCTCTTCTCCTTGAAGCCATTCGTGGGCAGCCGGGCTGAGCCCATGTAATTTCCTCATTTCTAAATTGAAATGAGCTCTTGTGGGTGCCCTAGCTGCCTTCCACATCGCTTCTCTGTATGCTTTCTCCCAAAACAGTCCTTTAAAGTTTGCGTACATGTTCCAGAGGCAGAAGCGGTATTCGGCTTCGTTAAATTCCTCATCCACAACATTCCTCAATCCTTGATATTAAAACAAAGTTAGTTACACACCTTAATTACACCACAACTTAATTAAACAACATACCTTTTGTCGATCCGAAACAATCGTCCATCTGGCTCCATCACCAATGTATAGGTCTACCTTCAAAAATTTCAAAAACCACATCCATGTTTACTCGGTCTCTTTTTCAACGTTGGCAATAGCAACAGGATATTCCATCGTCGCGTCAATACTAACGGCTGTGAGTAATTATCCGGGACACGATCCTTAAGGTGACATCCATTCAACAGATAATTCAAACTGCATTAAACCCAACTTGCAAGCGGCCAAGCACATATACACTCTTTGGCACACTAATGTACTTCTCGTATCATAAGTATGCACTTCGAAAATGCTCCCTGGATTTGTTCTATGTATTCTGCTTTGTACGACCATACTAACATGTACTGTTCATGCTCCCCTTGCCTTCATTAAGTGTGAGAGCTAAGCTTCTTGCTTTTCCTGGCAAAACTAGGTGTAATGTGAGTTCTGTGATCCATCCTCACTGTCTCCCCAATGGAATATGGATCTCACCTAGGGTGACTTTTGAACCTAGCCAGATAACAGTGTGCCACCTATTTTGCACTAACGTGTCTATTCTCAATTATTCTCGCACAGCTGTGAGTATTGACCAAAGACTTTATTTGATAAGTCAGCTCATCTTGCTTCTGCGAGACAGGCAAACGCCCCTCAACACCCGTTCGGGTGGAAAGGGCACTGTATAGCTGTCAATTGGCGTCTTTTCATTTTTAGTGTACATCCCTAATCCAGGTTTATAAAATAATCTTTTTATTTCGGCTCTTCTCTTAAAACGCTGCATATTCGCTTCACAAAACTTACATATGAACTTTCTCCTTTTCCTGAACAACTTCAACCTCAATCCTCGTCCGAGATAACCGGTTGTAACACCCGACATTTTTCGTGTAATTATTTCCCCGAATAATTAAACGGATTACTCCGATATAATGCAATGACTTTTTTAATAATTGTCTATGTGATTATAGAACGAAGGGATGCGTGAGACCGCATCCGTCTGACTAAATAATGTTTTTAGTTAAAACCAATGGAAGGGCAAATTGGAGAGAAATGAGGTTGGTTGGAGATAGCCAGTGGACAACTGCCCTTGGAACTTGTTTGAGAAGCAGTTCTTTCCTCCTATGAAATCTTTCATTTCACCTTCTCCCTTGCTTCCCCCTTTCTTCTCTCTATTCTCTCTTCAGCGACTGAAACAAAGTTCCATACTTGTTTCTCCTGCATTCTTCTATTTTCTTCAGTGAATGTTAAATTCCTTTGGTTTTCACAAGTTAACGACTATTTACTGATTTTGGTAGAGGGTTTAGGTAATGAACCGTATAAAATCACGTTTTAGGTTCACAAATACTGAAACCGAGACGATCAAGAACATCAACTCTACAGCACATGTAAGTTCATATCCGTAGGTTGTGGCCCTTAAGCCTACATCCGGAGTCGCTAGGTTTTTTGTTCTGTCGGGTTGTTTTAGGTAGAGATTTAGGGTTCTGTTCTAAAATGCTGGCTTTGATTTAATTTCTGTTGTCTTATTTCTGTTTGTCTTCCAGTGGTTAGTTCAAGCACCGTGTCATCTGCTACACGTTTTCTCTGAAAGACATGCAAATGTTTTCTGTACGGGCGTTTTGAAGCTAAAACAAGCTAAATCTGACTGAAAACGTACTGGTTCAGTTCGTGACGGGACTAGCCCCATCTGTTTCTGTTCTTTACTGTAGTACGGTTTGTGGGGGGGAGGGAAAGGGGGAGGAGCCTTATAGTGCCCGCACTGTTCCTGCCAGTTCCAGGAAATGCTATAGACCACTTAATACCCCTCTGCCAGCTACTCAACGTATGGTACTTGTACTGTCACTGATTTTGAAAAGTCCGTGCATTGCGGGGATGAGTGGCATAGGGTGCAAGGTCACGTCACTGGGCTACAGGAGGGGGGTGGCATTTTAGAGTTCTTCGCTGAGCTATTTCTGGCAAGAGGGAACCTCGTCTGATGGGTACTACTGAAGCCAATGAGACTTTGGGCCTCATTCGGATGAATAGTTGCTGGTCGTCGAGCTCTCTCGGTTGTTGTGGCTGGGCAACAAACTCCCTACTGCGAGAGTGAAATTCTAAACTTACGTTCGTTATATTTAAAACTTTGTGGTCGATATTCTGCCAATATATGTTCGGGTCGAACTGAACTTCATATTTTTAAACAATGCACATATTTTGCTTCTAGTAGCAAAACTACTGTATTTGAAAGTTTTTCATGTTCTGAATGTTCTGGAACTGTTGGGATATTTCTGATAGTGGTGCATGGGATGACTTCTGGTTTTGGGACTATCCATGCGTCCTTGTTCTTTGAATCTTCTTCCATTGTAAAGTAGTCCTACAACCTTTTTTAGAATCTGGTATGGAGGTTCTACAACTTTCAATTCTTCCTGTTTGTGCTGTATTTGCATTGAATTAATTTGGCTGAAGTATTCCTGAGAGGTTGAAATAGTTTCTGTAGGTCCTTAAGTCTGTTATAACCTTCTGTGTTGCTCAAAGAACCACGTTTATGAGTGGTTTGAAAATCTGATCCTTTTAGGTCGTTCTGTTGTGATGCGCTCGTTCTGTTTGGTTTTCCCTGTCAAAAGTTTTAAATTCTGGCCTGTTGAAATTTATCTACCCTGATACTGTTCATTGGAGTTGTCTTATTCATAGCCCGGCCAAACGTGTGGTTCTTACTTAGGTAGGCTATCTTCTGGTTTCTTCTGCCGATGAACGATGGATGATGTCTGTATCTCCCGGTTGACTCATCCATCTTCCGGCTGATGTCATCACCGCATCCGATTCCACTGCTGCTACATCTTCGTCTAACGTCCATCTCCGTACTTCCGATGAACGGTCCAACCAGTGAGAGGTTATTCTCTTCTGCCGATTTCGTAAATATGCATGAGTATCGTTCGCGTGGTTGGACGTCAATCCATCATCCCGCGGCTGACAGGAAAAATACATCAGCACACTGGCAGGGGGAAATGGGAGGGGTACGCTGAGGTATTTCGCATAGAATGCAGAAAATGGGGGATGGCCTAAGAGGGAAAATGCATGCGGGTTTGGAGCCTCCCACGATCAGAAACAGGGCTGCGCGTCTCTCCGGTCGTCCGCTGTAACGTCACCCGCGTAGTTAACTTCCTCCACTGGTACCCGGCTAGCTTTGCCTGTATCTTCCGGCCTAAATTCAGCCCCTCGTTGCTGTCCGCTGACTCACCCAGCGATCTTCCGCCCAGTTTTACTCAGGCTCGTCGGGCGAACACTGGGGGGGGGGTAACGAGTGCTGGTGGTCTGATATTCCAAAAAAAAAACTGGATGCGGCCGGTTGCAGTGCTGCGGCTTACGTCCAATCGGCCTGCCTCCTTCTACCAGTTGCCTAGAGGGTCGTAGATACGAGTATTTAACTGTTGCGGGGTGCTCTGTTTAGGAGGCAACGCCAAAATGGGAGTTCCTCGCGGGACGGAAGGCGGTCCGACTTAAAAAGGCAGATCAGGGTATAAGGGGGTCCGGGTGGGTGGGGTGGCCGATAGTCCTGGTTGCAAGGAAGGTGAGCGGGGAACAGGCGGCCCTGGCGGTTAAAGGGCCGAGGGATAGGCTCGCATCCCCGCTCGAAGGGGCAGGAGCGGACAGGGTGGTATCTGACAGCTAATCGTCGGGTAGGGGGGATATCGATGGAGGAGGTCAACACACCGGGAGTGCTATCATTTTCACGGCTCTGAGCGAATCAAGCAAAATCATCACCAAATGCAAGAGGGTAGGCTCATCGAAGCCAATGAATACCACTTATGCTATTGATCCAAGTCACTAATGAAACGCTCGGGAAATCCCAACTTGTCGAACGGGGAAATAAGGAGACAGGGGGGTCAAACAAAAAAACATCACATACGATAGGTCGCAAGCGAGAGGCGGGAGGGATCACCATGTGTTTTCTCTCTATCCAATCACTATCTACTTACTGCTATTCGACCACTATCTAACTTTTTCCTCGGTCTATGTCAAGACCAAATCTTTTGTATGTACATAATGGATGCTTCGAAGCTAAAACCCTAAAGAGAGAGTGGATCGAAAACAGAGAATGCACCTGCACAAAGAAAATTTTGTGAGAATTATTCAGAGATTCGAGAATGAGCTTGAGCTCCCTTCAATAATCAATGTCTTTCTGTCCCGCCGATATATAGACACAGACGGGCCCCCCGCGTCTTGTAAGAGTATTCTGGGCAGGGCTGCGGATCGATGCGGCCCTCGAATCGCATCCACCTAGCATAGTGCATCTGTGGATTGAATACTGGTGTGGCCGCAAATCTAATTGGCCCCCCGCGTCCGGCATCACTAATCAATATTAAAGTCTGTGGATGAGAATGCAGGGGAAAACAAGCATAGATGTCGCGTGAACACAGGCCCCCGTTCTTCTGCGATTACGTTAATTTCTGTATCCTTCCGTGACGCATCCATTCTTCCCGGCTGATTCTCACCCATCCGTTCATCGGCTGCCTACGTCTTCCGTCTAACGGCAGCTCCTCTTCCGCTGACGTCACCATAGATTTTCTTCTGCAGATTTCGTAAATGCCTATATCTTTCGGGACGGCACCACTCCGGCTGCCGTCATCACCTCATCCTATGTCATCTGATGCTTCCTCTTCCGTGCTGACGTCATCTCCTCTTCCGATACGTCACCCGTATTTTACATTCCCGAATTCCGTCTTCTGCCTGTATCTTCCGCCTAAGTCACCTCATCTCCGGCTGACGTCACACCTCTTCCGCCCAGTTTTACTCATTCTCTTCTGCTGAACACTGGTCGTCTTTTTGTCTTATTATTCCCGATTCCACTGTTTCATTTCTCCTTACGTTCAATCTTCCTGCTCTCCGTCTACCATTCTTCTGTAGTCCTATTTTTTTAACTGTTCTTTTCCTCTTTTTGATGTCCAATTCCGAAATGGTTTTCTTCTCTGTACGCTTTAAGGTTTTACTCTTAAAAGTTCGTCTGTTTTCTGTTGTTTCCTACTGTTCTGTTCACTTCAATGTTAAAAAATGCGGTAGCCTGCTTTCTGTTAAATTGTCCCGAGGAATGGCTCCATCCCTATCGGTCGTTGGCGTCACAGGTGTTCGAAGCTATCGTCTAGATTTTCTGGATGTCAAACACACAGGTATTCTCCATTTTCATCTGAGCTATCATCACCATATCAGGAGTCGCATCTGAATACCATTCATTTCGTCATCACTATCTACTTCCCTCTCTAATTCAAACCATCTTTTGATCAGATTCCATCGTCCTTGCTAAACGAGAAAAGTCACACTGCACCAAAAAATTTTGGAGAATTTTCAGAGCTTTCGGAGAATGGATGGCTGAGCGCCTTAAATAATAAAGTATTCGTTCTCCCCGATATATAGACCAAAGGCCCCCCCGCGCTGTACGATTATTAATGCGAGGGCCGCAATCGGATGCGGCCCTCGTATCTCATCCCCCATATCACTTATTGATCGGTTGATTGAATATCGGGTGCCGCAATCTAATATGGCCCCCGCGTCCCAGCCATAGATCATTATTAATCTGTGGATGAGAATGCAGGGACAGCATGAGATTCGCGACCCCACAACACCCATCCACATATCAATAATTGATCTGTGATGGGATTTCGGTGCCGACGAATCTTATATTGCACCCCTGTGTCCATCCCACAGAAAAACAAACAAAAAAAAAAAAAAAAAAAAATACAAAAAAAAAAAAAAAATCAATTATCGATCTGTTAGGAAGAGTTCGTGGTGTTTGCGATCCCGTTGTCCTGCATTCCCTCACGATAGCACTTATTGTATGTGTGGATGACTTTTCGGGGGCCGCTTAGAATTGCTGCCCCCCCAATAAATCGGGGGCCGAGTTGAAAATTTGGCCCTCCGCTTAAATTTTCTAGAAAAACGGGGGGCCGAGTTAGATTTGCGGCCCCTGAGGTTATTTTCATGTGCATTGCCGTGCTTAGGGTGACAGTCCCTCCACGTTTCCAAACCTCGTGTGATGCGCGGGCCGAAGACGGGTGTGGCCCCCCTGAATTGTTTTCGCGTGTAGCACACGTGCCCGAGAGCCAGAGCCCCTCGCATCTTCCCCTTGGGATTCGGGGGGCCGTGATTTTGTAAGTTGTCCCTCGAAGTACAATTCGGAGAGCATTCGGCTCTCCGCACCGAGGTGTTTTTTTTTTACATTTTCGCTATTTCAGGTTTTGACTACGAACGACTTTTTGGTTTAGGATTTTTCGATAAATACCCATACTTCAGGGGATATTTTGAATTTACCTTTCATATTTGATACTTTATTGTGCAAAGTTCGTCTACTTGTAATTTCTAGAAACACACAACTTATCTAAAACTACGTCTTCATTCCCCTTGATCCCCTAATCTACCGCGACCTCTTCTAATTTACAATGAATTGCCAGAACCTATAATCTATTTAAAAAAAAAAGTTAACCTATCCCTGCGGCATTTTATGGACTTATGAATAATAGTGTATCCAGGATTTCTGGACCACTTCCGTATCGTCTTCATTGACACATCGGTTTATTCTCGGACTGAGAGGCATAGAGAGCACCCTGGCTATTGTCTGTCGACTCTAAAACAGCATCTTGTTTTCCAAACTATGCAAATTGTGAATTCTGTTTGAACAAGATTAATATTCCGAGGCCCACGTGCTCTCTGC
>CM039506.1:36645829-36657906 GCA_022432975.1 Begonia masoniana
TTGTTAAATAATAAAAAAACCAAAAAAATACCTCTCCTCATTGGTCCGGAAAACCGTAGAAGTGTGCTTACCTCCAATACTAGTCGTTCTAACCTCACACTCTCTTAACGATGGTGTATACTTTTTGAACAAAATGTAGACTTAGGGGATCTCTCTATGAATTTTTCTCTTCTTCCATCAATAAGATTTCCTTCACGAGAGTCTCCCTAGAGAGACTCTTTCGCAAAATGACAAACTTTAGCAAGATCTATAGATATTGCTAAAGAGAAAATGATACACCCCAAAGGCCGGTGACACGGTCCCAAGGCAATTTGCTTAAACTTATTAACCTTTATGCTCGGAATGGAATGCTTATGAAGAGATGTTCAAAGACTTAGCATGGGAGCCCGAATCCCACGACACGACCAACCCAAGCAATTATTCATTTGGGAGACCCAAGGAGAAGCACTTAAAGATCAAAGGGGAATTTGTCTTCCTGGGGATCCATGATGTAACTCTCTATTTTATTGGTTTAATTTTGCCAAAACATTAGCCTTGTACTTTGGCAAACTTTGCTAGTTTTTTTTACCGTTTTAGCATGCATTAGTTGGTGTGGTTAGAGCTAGATTGAATGGTTAAGTTAGATGGTGGTAAGGGTGTAAGTTATTAAGCCCACAGAAGCATCATGCAAGCTCAAACAGATGAAGGGAGAGGAAGCGGGCCACTTGAAGATTGGAAGTGCCATCCACTTGAATAAAAGGCCGAAACCCAAACCACCCTAGGTTTACATAACATCGTTATTGGTCATTGCCATTCAGTTTTTTCCCCAGATCAATATATGCTGGTCAGTTCTCTGTCAAGATGTAGCACCCGGTTCCATTAAACCCAATTTAATTTGTCAAATTAAGATGTGCAAATATGGATTAGGTTAATGAATGGATATGCAAGGGCATTATGGTAAATTAAAAACTTATTAGTGGATAACCTATTTAGAAAGAATCTATTGAGCTCAGCCGCCACTATTCATTCTTGCTCTCGGTTTTCAGCTCAAACCAGCAGACTTCCCAGGGGATTTCCTTCCTCGAGTCCGTTCGACGAGCTAGGTAAGTTTCTACCTCGATTTTTCTGACTTAGTAACTAAGGAAGATTGTATGGGGGAAGTGTTAGATATCTATTTTGGGAACTCATCAGGAAAGTGAGTAGATACGGGTTTAGCATAGAATCAGTAATGCTTGGCGATCAGAACTCCCAACTATTCCCTTAGGTTTTCTAAATGCCTTAGAATGAGGTTTCGTACAGGTTGACTTAATGTTCTGTTTATGTTCTAGGTGAGAAAGATCCCGAAGAAGCTCCTAACCGAGCACTCGCCAAGAATCCAGGTAAGTAGAGTTTGTTTGTGCCTTCGGGCCTACATCACAAAACAGTAGGGTTTATGTATGTTTTGTATGTTTATTTTCCAGTTGTCATGCATCATGTTTTTGAAAGATTACGAAAATGAATTTACATGAAACGCATGGTAAGTGTGAGCAGGATGATCAGAATAACTGTTAAGGGGGATTAATCCGCCCCTTAACTTAGAACAGAGGATTGAGGTTTTGGGAAAAGTGATCTACTTCCCAATCCTACAGGGGGATCAGACCAGTTAACTGTTAAGGGAATTAATCCGCCCCTTAATTGAGATCAGAGGATGTATGCTTTGGGGAATGACTGATCCACTTTCCCATCGTACAGAGGGATCAACAGAGAACGAATTTGAATACAACTGAGATGAGAAAGTAGATACCGCATGTTTAGGGAAATTAATTGCTTCATTGGATCCATTTCATTCATCGCTCTACTTGCTTAGCATTAGGCTAATAGATGAGTTTTGTGATGTAGGTGAAGAAGTTACTGAAGGTATGTTTACCGACCAACATGAGGAATAGGCTGGTTGGAGGAGCATTTCAGGCATCGGTTTGGTCATCTGTTGAGGCGGTTTAATCCATGGCTGCAGGTGTTGAGTTGGGAGTAACTAGTTCAGTATAGAGTTTCCTTTCTGAAAATTTTATGACAGTAGTGTTTTTTAAAACTTTGAATACATTCTGAGAGTCTTTGATATTAGTGTTCTGTTGGTTTTGAAAACATTGTTTTTACTGAATTTGGGAAGGGCAGTGATTTGGTTTGTTTCTGGAATGTTTAGTTTTGTCGTTCTGCCTATCGGAAGATGCCTTCAGTAAAGTCGTTGGATGAGAGAGAGAACATCCGGCTGACGTCATCGGCAGGTGCGAGTCGCAAAATCTGTAGTTTTGTCTATCGGCAGATGGAAATCTATCGGTAGATGAGTTATGTTGACTCCATCGGCAGATGAAGTTATGTTGACTTCATTGGCAGATGTAGTGTGTATTTTAATCTTATCGAAGGAGTCGTAATGTCGTTGTCGGTAGATGTCGCGAGTTTGTCTATCGGCAGATGGAAATCTATCGGTAGATGAGTTATGTTGACTCCATCGGCAGATGAAGTTATGTTGACTCATCGCAGATTTGGTTTGTGTTGGCTTGTCGGTAGATGGTGGTGCGTTGTTTGTACACGTCATCGGCAGAAACCTCCTAAATCCTATTTCTGCTTCTTCCGTTGACTTTGTCGTCGCAGATGTGTTCGACTTCGGCAACTTCACGGGCATTCCGCATTTTTTTTAAGCTTTATGTCTTTTAGCCATTACTCTTAACACTTCCAACAGTCATTTTAAAAATGTTTTCACAGGTCACTTAGCTTCATTGATGTCCAATTGATTTTCCGCTGCAAGTTTTAAAATATATTAGTTTAGAAAAAGTCAATTTTGGCTGTCGAGTGAAATTTTAAATTTAGCATCAAGACGTCATGGTTCGGTTCAGCGTTACGAGTAGCAAACCGGGTTCAGATACTCGTGGCGTTACAGTTGGTATCAGAGCCATTGGTTAAACCGTTCAAAGAATTACTCAACAGTGCCGATCGTTGCACGTAGTACTCCAACAACTGTAAGTGTTTATGTTAGTTTAGTTATTAGATATTTATGAGAAGAGTTAACCTTTTACAGGGATATAGTAAAATGTCTAGACGACCAGGTAGACCGGAGTACAGAGGGGGGACACCAAACCCGGAGAGTACTGAGAATTTTGGTGTGATCAGGCAGCTGACAGACTTGGTACGCCAGCAATCTGATATGATGCGCCAGCAGTCCGATCAGTTGGGACTGCTACTGAACCGAGAGGTACAAGGGAGTGCCAACTCGGCTTCCAGCAATGAACAGGCAGGAGAGAGGTTTAGGAGGTTGCGACCACCCACTTTTGATGGAAAGTCAGCTAATCCAATTGTGGCCGAGGAATGGTTGAAAAAGATAGAAAGCATGTTTAGGTGTGCAAATGTGGGAGAAGGAGAAAAGGTCATTTTGGCAACCTTCCACCTTGCCGGTGATGCTCAACTTTGGTGGGAAACGATGGAGACCACCCATGATGTTATTACGATGACTTGGACGCAATTTAAGGAGCTTTTCTATGAGAAGTATTTTAACAGTACTGTACAGACCACAAAGAAGTTGGAGTTCATGAACTTGAAACAGACAGGGACCGTAGCTGAATACAGCAGACAGTTTGAATCCCTATCAAGGTTTGCCAGACACCTCGCACGCAGAGATGAGGATAAAGTGTTCCAATTTGTGCATGGGCTGAAACCTGAGATTTATAGAGGAGTCAAGTTCTCAGGTATAAAAGGATTGTCCTACAGTGAAGTAGTGTCCACGGCATTAGAAGTGGAAGAGGCGGAGATGAAGTGTGCTGGGTTTAGTGCGGCTCCACGAAAGTTCACCCAGCCACACCATCACAGGGGAACGAAGAGGCCCGGTGAGGCCAGGGCAGTCAAGGGAAGGAGAAGAAGACACCAGATACTAGAAAGTTCCCTCAATGCCCAAAGTGTTTAAGATTTCACCCGGGAGAGTGTAGAATTAGCGCAGGGAAGTGTTTCAACTGTGAGGAGACCGGGCATCTGCTTAAGGATTGCCCAAAGCCCAGAGTCCTTCGCTGTTATAATTGTAATAAGTTGGCCACATGAGTAGGGATTGTCCAGCTCTGAAGAATGGCCCTGTGAATGTTAAGCCAAGAATATTCCTCCATGGTAGAATCGGGTGATGAAGATCAGCCTGCTGTTGTGTCAGGTACCATACTAGTCAATTTTATGCCTGCATTTCCTTTAATAGATTCAAGTGCAACACATTCCTTCATAGCGTCTGCATTTGCTGATAAATTAGACGTTAAGTCTTCACTTTCTGAGCATATGTTTAATGTTGCTTTACCGTCTGGCGAACGCATGCGCTCTAAGTCGTATGCTGCTTAATAGTGTAGTGACAGTAGAAGGTAAGAATCTACCTGCTGATCTCATTAGTTTAGAGATCATGGGATTTGATGTAATCTTAGGAATGGATTGGTTGTTTAAGCACTATGCTACGAGTAGATTGGTAGAACTGGCTTAGTTAGTTTTCAACCCCCTGGTGGTTTAAGACACACTTTCCAAGCCTCGAGAAAGATAAGAGGGATGTCTGTTTTAGGCCGCTTTAGTGCTAGATCTTCCTCATGCAGTGAGTATTCATGCTTTCTGGCCAGTGTTTTGGACACAAAACTGGTAGGAGAACCGAGTCTCCAAAAGGTTCCAATAGCTCAAGATTTCCCTAAAGTTTTCCTTGATGACCTGCCTGGTTTACCACCTGATAGGGAGATTGAATTTGTAGTAGGATGTCTATCCTGGTGCTGAGCCAGTATCTAAGAATCCATACCGATTAGCACCAGCAGAACTCAAGGAGTTAAAGAAACAGTTAGAGGAACTGATGGAAAAAGGGTTCATACGACCGAGTTATTCGCCGTGGGGTGCACCAGTTCTCTTTGTCAAGAAAAAGGACGGATCAATGCGCATGTGCATTGACTACCGAGAATTAAATAAGTTAACCATCAAGAATAAGTACCCATTACCTAGGATCGATGATTTGTTTGACCAACTTCAAGGTGCACGAGTTTTCTCTAAGATTGACTTAAGATCGGGGTACTACCAATTGAGGTTAAGTCTGAGGATATACCAAAGACTGCCTTTCGTATGAGATATGGACATTACGAATTTTTGGTTATGTCCTTTGGTTTGACAAATGCACCAGCAGCTTTCATGGATCTCATGAATAGAGTGTTTCACGAGTTTCTAGACAAGTTTGTCATTGTATTCATTGATGATATCTTGATTTATTCTAAAAATAAGGATGAGCATGCAACGCATTTGAGTTTGGTGTTAGGAGTACTCAGGCAGCACCAGCTTTATGCTAAGTTTTCCAAGTGTGAGTTTTGGTTGGACAGAGTTCACTTTCTTGGTCACGTGATCTCTGGGGATGGAATATCTGTCGATCCAGCCAAAGTTCGTGCGGTTAAGGAATGGCCTCAACCGAAGAATGCTTCTGATATTAGGAGTTTCCTCGGGTTAGCAGGGTATTACAGGAAGTTTATTGAAGGATTCTCGAAGGTTGCGACACCCCTCACTCGTTTAACTAGGAAAAACATAGAGTATGCTTGGACTGAGGAGTGTGAGTCCAGCTTCCAAACCTTAAAGCATAAATTGACCAATGCACCTATACTAACCCTTCCTGTTGAAAATGGTAAGTTTAGTATTTATTGTGATGCTTCCAAAATTGGACTTGGCTGTGTTTTGATGCAAGATGGTAAGGTCATAGCTTATGCTTCTAGGCAATTAAAGGTGCATGAGAAGAATTATCCTACGCATGACTTAGAATTAGCTGCGGTGGTTTTTGCATTAAAGATTTGGAGGCACTACTTGTATGGACAGACTTGTGAAATATTTTCGGATCATAAAAGTCTGAAGTATATTTTCACGCAGAAGGAATTAAACATGAGACAACGTAGATGGTTGGAGTTTGTTAAAGACTACGATTTGAGATTAAATACCACCCTGGTAAGGCCAATGTGGTGGCTGATGCATTAAGTAGGAGTAATACCGTCAGCCTCAGCTTTGATTCTAGATATGCCGTGGCCTTAGAGACTGAATTTCATAAGTTTAACCTAGAAACTGTGTCCAAATGTAGCAGCTATGCTTTCTGCCATCTCCTTGAAACCTACCATTCTAGAAAAGATAAAAGAAACCCAGGACATTGATGAGGAGTGTAAAAAGTTCAAGTCGAGCATGGATTCTACTGACAATTTGGACTTCAATTATACTGATGATGGAATACTTAAGTTCAGGAATAGATATTTTGTGCCAGCCAATAAAGAGCTTCGTGATGAAATCCTTTCTGAAGCTCACTCTTCTAGATTTTCCGTTCATCCTGGTAGTACAAAGATGTACAGAGACCTTAAGCAGACTTATTGGTGGCCAGGAATGAAGCGGAGCGTTGCTGAACATGTAGGACTATGTTTGATCTGCCAGCGGGTTAAGGCTGAACATCAGAGACCTGCAGGAATGTTGCAGCCATTACCACTCCCTGAATGGAAATGGGAGCAGATAACCATGGACTTTATTGTAGGATTACCCAGAACAGTAAAAAGACATGATGCAATCTGGGTGATAATCGATCGATTAACCAAATCAGCTCATTTCTTACCCATCAAGGTGACTTACTCTATGGATCAGTTAGCTGAATTGTATGTGTAGGAGGTTGTGCGACTACATGGAGTTCCAGTTACTATAGTTTCGGACCGAGACTCTAGATTCACATCTAAATTTTGGAAGAGTTTACATAAAGCCATGGGCACACAGCTAAACTTCAGTACAGCCTTTCACCCTCAAACAGATGGACAATCGGAAAGAACCATTCAAACATTAGAGGATATGCTTCGGGCATGTGTTTTGGATTTTCAAGGTTCTTGGAGCAAGTATCTGTCCTTGGTGGAGTTTTCTTATAATAACAGTTTTCAAGCAACAATAGGAATGGCACCGTATGAAGCTTTGTATGGACGAAGATGTAGATCTCCTTTGTACTGGGACGAAGTTGGTGAAGCACAGTTGCTTGGTCCTGACATTGTGCAGCAGACTATTGAGAAGGTTGCTCTCATCCGTCAGAGGATCTTAACAGCTCAAAGCCGACAGAAGAGCTATGCTGACAGAAGACGCAGAGAATTAGAGTTTGAAGTAGGCGATGAAGTTTTTCTTAAAGTATCACCATTCAAAGGAGTTGTGAGATTTGGAAAGAGAGGCAAACTGAATCCTAGATTTGTTGGTCCTTTCTCAATTCTGAAAAGGATTGGGAAGACAGCCTATCAGTTACAGCTACCAGCTTCTATGGGAGGGATACATGACGTGTTCCATGTCTCTATGTTGAAGAAGTGTGTGCGGGATCCGTCCCAAGTTGTTGAACAGCAAAGCATTGAAATTCAACCTACACTTACCTACGAGGAGAAGCCGGTAAAGATTCTGGATTATGCAGTAAAGGTACTACGCAACAAAGAAGTGCCGCTGGTGAAAGTCTTGTGGCACAATCAGAACACAGAGGAGGCAACATGGGAGCGCCAACAAGACATAATGGACCAACACCCAGAACTTTCAGGTACTGAATTTTGAGGACAAAAGTTCTTTTAAGGAGGGTAGACTGTAGCACCCGGTTCCATTAAACCCAATTTAATTTGTCAATTAAAGATGTGCAAATATGGATTAGGTTAATGAACGGATATGCAAGGGCATTATGGTAAATTAAAAACTTATTAGTGGATAACCTATTTAGAAAGAATCTATTGAGCTCAGCCGCCACTATTCATTCTTGCTCTCGGTTTTCAGCTCAAAACCAGCAGACTTCCCAGGCGATTTCCTTCCCCGAGTCCGTTCGACGAGCTAGGTAAGTTTCTACCCTCGATTTTTCTGACTTAGTAACTAAGGAAGCTTGTATGGGGGAAGTGTTAGATATCTATTTTGGGAACTCATCAGGAAAGTAAGTAGATACGGGTTTAGCATAGAATCAGTAATGCTTGGCGATCAGAACTCCCAACTATTCCCTTAGGTTTTCTGAATGCCTTAGAATGAGGTTTAGTACAGGTTGACTTAATGTTCTGTTTATGTTCTAGGTGAGAAAGATCCCGAAGAAGCTCCTAACCGAGCACTCGCCAAGAATCCAGGTAAGTAGAGTTTGTTTGTGCCTTCGGGCCTACATCACAAACAGTAGGGTTTATGTATGTTTTGTATGTTTATTTTCCAGTTGTCATGCATCATGTTTTTGAAAGATTACGAAAATGAATTTACATGAAACGCATGGTAAGTGTGAGCAGGATGATCAGAATAACTGTTAAGGGGGATTAATCCGCCCCTTAACTGAGAACAGAGGATTGAGGTTTGGGAAAAGTGATCCACTTCCCAATCCTACAGGGGGATCAGACCAGTTAACTGTTAAGGGAATTAATCCCCCCTTAATTGAGATCAGAGGATGTATGCTTTGGGGAATGACTGATCCACTTTCCCATCGTATAGAGGGATCAACAGAGAACGAATTTGAATACAACTGAGATGAGAAAGTAGAGACCGCATGTTTAGGGAAATTATTGCTTCATTGAATCCATTTCATTCATCGCTCTACTTGCGTAGCATTAGGCTAATAGATGAGTTTTTGTGATGTAGGGTGAAGAAGTTACTGAAGGTATGTTTACGACCAACATGAGGAATAGGCTGGTTGGAGGAGCATTTTCAGGCATCGGTTTGGTCATCTGTTGAGGCGGTTTAATCCATGGCTGCAGGTGTTGAGTTGGGAGTAACTAGTTCAGTATAGATGTTTCCTTTTTGAAAATTTTATGACAGTAGTGTTTTTTTAAAACTTGAATACATCTGAGAGTCTTTGATATTAGTGTTCTGTTGGGTTTTGAAAACATTGTTTTTACTGAATTTGGGAAGGGCAGTGATTTGGTTTGTTTCTGGATGTTTAGTTTTGTCGTTCTGCCTATCGGAAGGTGCCTTCAGTAAAGTCGTTGGATGAGAGAGAGAACATCCGGCTGACGTCATCGGCAGGTGCGAGTCGCAAAATCTGTAGTTTGTCTTTCGGCAGATGGAAATCTATCGGTAGATGAAGTTATGTTGACTCCATCGGCAGATGAAGTTATGTTGACTTCATCGCAGATGTAGTGTGTATTTTAATCTTATCGGAAGGAGTCGTAATGTCGTTGTCGGTAGATGTCGCGAGTTTGTCTATCGGCAGATGGAAATCTATCGGTAGATGAAGTTATGTTGACTCCATCGCAGATGAAGTTAGGTTGACTTCATCGGCAGATGTAGTTTGTGTTGGCTTGTCGGTAGATGGTGGTGCGTTGTTTGTACACGTCATCGGCAAGAAACCTCCTAAATCCTATTTCTTCTGCTTCTTCCGTTGACTTTGTCGTCGGCAGATGTGTTCGACTTCGGCAACTTCACGGCATTCCGCGTTTTTTTTTTTAAGCTTTATGTCTTTTAGGCCAATGACTCTTAACACTTCCAACAGTCATTTTAAAATGTTTCACAGGTCACTTAGCTTCATTGATGTCCAATTGATTTTCCGCTGCAAGTTTTAAAATATATTTAGTTTTAGAAAAAGTCAAATTTTGGCTGTCGAGTGAAATTTTAAATTTAGCATCAAGACGTCATGGTTCGGTTCAGCGTTATGAGTAGCAAACCGGGTTTAGATAACTCGGGGCGTTACACAAGATCCAGAGCCGAGGCTTGAGGTAAGTCCTTGATTGTTCATCAATTGAGTGGAGTGTGTCTCCAAATTGTCTTCCTAGCATGTGGTTATTAGGAAGCTCTTATCACTACCTTCTCTTATCCTTTCTAAAACCTTAGAAAAGGAAGGAAAGGTGGCCAAAACCAAATCCTACACCGTTGTAATTCTTCTTGAAGATTAGATTCTCCAATTGGTGACATAGTTGCCAATTCGGGCTGGTTCAGGAATTGTTTGCATATTTCTTCTCTCATTTTCATTTTCACAAATATTGAAGGACGTTGTTTACCACTCTAATGGCGTGATTTCTCCTTCACAAGTCGTTACATTTTACGTTTGTTTACTATTGCTTAATATTTGTTGAGCCGAGAAAATTGGTTTGTGTTTTTTTTATCGTATAACCTTGGATTTTGCAGATCTAAAGGTCATCAGAGAAATATAGAAGGAAAAAGATTTCCTTTTGCATGAGGGATGGTGAAGTATTGACATGGATCCCTTATCATAAAGAGGGACCCCATAAAACCAGACCACAACTAACATTCTCACACTTGGTTTAAGTTTTATATAATTTCTGTAGTAAGTAACATAATACATGAATCATAGTGATAAATTCTCTTATCTAATCGAAAAGTTATCTCCCATGTATTACGCATTATGTTCCTTTCTTCATTGCTTATAAACTTAATGAATAAACTCTATGTTTATTCCAGGTCCATTATTGAAGTATATTTCTCACAATATATCTTTGATGGCCTAGAAATAAAATCAACATTCTAAGACCTAAGATAAAACTCTTCATCCATAGACCATGTAAAGTAGCATTAAAACATGATACGAACTTAGTCTCTATAGTGGATGTAGTAGTCATCAAGTGTTGTTTTGCACTTCTCTAAGATACAAACTCCACCGAAAATATAAAAAATGTATCCTAATGTTGATTTACACGAATCATCACAGCCAACAAAGTCAAAATCAGAGTACCCAATCACATCCAAGCTATCAGTCTGTCTGTATATAAACATGTAGTCTTTGATTTCTTGAAGGTACCACAACACTTTCTTTGCAGCAATCCAGTGGTCTTTATCTGGATTACGCTGATATTTTCTTAACATCCCAACAACAAATGCAATATCAGGCTTTGTGCAAACCTGAGCATACATCAGGTTTCAACAACTGAAGCATATGGAATGTTCTTCATTTTTTTCCCTATCCTCATTCATTGCTTTGACCCACTTTACCGAATTGGAACTTTCTATGGCTTGACAAAAGTTGATAGGATCATCTTCCATCATGCCAACATTATCCTCATGTTCCTGGAAAAATACTACATAGTCATCCAAAATAGCACTTCTCCTTTCTCTTGTGGACCCGCCACAATGGCACTTGGACCTCAATCACTTCTTCAAGAGGTTGTTGATTTGTACCTCTGGGAGATTCAACGATGTCTTGATTTTCTAGAATTTCGATATTATTAATGACCAGAGTGGAATCCTGATTATTGTCTAAAGCAATTGAAATAGGAATCAACTCCTCATTAACCGTAGTGGAAGTTGATTCTTCCTCAAGAATATAGTTGTACCCGTTTTCAAAAATTCCTTGAGATTGGGATCCATAAATTATAGCCCCTCGATCGCTGGGCAAGCAATAAAGTAAAAAAAAAAAAAAAAAAAAAAAAAAAAAAAAAAAAAAGTATGAGAAACTTCCACTTCCTCGATTTGGTTCCAAAGAACTGAACGTATCAGCAAATGAGGTTGAGTTGTTTACATGACTAGTGTTAGACCTAAGTTATCCAATTCACAATTCAAGATTAACTTATGGCGAACGACGTTTAACTGTGGACCCAAGAACCTTCATTGACGCGTCATTAACACTTAGTAAGGTGTTTTGTGAGTATAAGAGACTTCAACATTCACTCGATTTGTTCCAAAGAACTGGAACGTATCAATCAATGAGGTTGAGTTTTAACATGACTTGTATAGAACCTAGTTTATCCAATTCACATTCAAGGATTTAACTTGAAGTGGCGCGAAAGACGTGTATGTGGACCCAATCACCGTCATCGACGCATTATTAAACTGAGTAATAGCTTTTGTTGAAGTATAAGATACTTCACTTTCAATTGATTTGTTGCAAGAACTGACGTATCAATAAAATGAGGTCTATTGTTACAAGGAACTTGTGGTTAGAACCGTAAGTTCTCCAATTCACATTCAAGGATTTACTTGAGTGCGAGACGACGTGTCTGTGGACCCATTAACCTTCATCGCGCGCAATTAAACTTAATAATGCGTTGATGAATTTAAGATACTTCACTTTCAATTCGATTTGTTCCAAAAGTATGACGTATCAATCAATGAGGTTTCGTGTTACATGACTTGTTGGTTAGAACCTAAGTTATCCAATTCACATTCATTGTTTTAACTTGAAAGTG
>CM039506.1:36658006-36679100 GCA_022432975.1 Begonia masoniana
GGACTAGGGGCGTTAGCTTTGATTTTTGGGGTGTTTTGGACTGAGAGTGATAATACCCGAGCCTGAAATTAATATCATGAAATATACGTAACTAGAGATATTTACGATATTGGTGTGATCACTGTGATTTCTTGATTGAATTGTATATGATTAATGCAGGATTTGGAGATTGAGAAGTGATAACCCTTAATCAGATAACCTATGCAATGCTCGAAAGAGATTGTAAGAGAAGTTTAGTGAACTCGCTCATCAACAGTACCGTGGAGAATATTTATGAATATAATGCGAGAGCACGTGACATAACTGTTGTCTTGGTGAAATCGTAGTACCTGACTTTTTCCATTCAATTTTAATTCTCATTTAAATTAGTTGTATTATTTTACATTCGTTTTTATATTTTTATTGTTTTAAATTATTTAGTTTAATTTCAATCCTTGAAATCATATAACGTTGTTCAATTTAAAATTAAGATTAATTATTTGATTAAAATTGACAAGTCTTGTGGTTTCGACACTCTAATTTATCACTGTATTATTTGTTTCGACTCGTACACTTGCGAACTAATTTCACAACATCCACAAATCTCATAATTTTCAACTAACATCAAGACACTTAATGTATTTACTTCCAAAACCAGTAGCCATGAAGTGTAGGGTTATCTTCCTTTAGGTCCCACCCTACATTTTCGGCCAGGTTAGTCTCTGACCTTTTTCGTTGTCACCACCCTTATTTACCTTTGATTTAAATTTAATGTTAAGACAATTTATAGCAAGTAAAGTAACTAGGTTGGGTGGCAGCTTTGGTAATTAAGCTGATGGGTTGATTATTAAATATAAATGGAAACCTTAACCTCATTTTATTACACTGTAAGCCTACAGTCCCTCGTCCGGCGATTCCTTCTCTCCCAACTTTTGCTCATCGCTACCAGATCTTGCCCCTCGCTGCGGCTGGTTTCAAGCCTGCTTTTCCTCTGCAAATCCTCACCACCGAGGTATAAATGGACACTGTAGCTCATTATTAGTGATTAAAATTCTGCTTTCAGCTCGTGCATTTTGAGTTCGGAATTCTCTTATCAGTGGTCCAAGTAGTTTAAGAAGACCCTTTTAAGTCTGAGAGTAGAAAAGTCATCCCAATCGATTCTGAAATTTTCAAAGTAACCAACTCGGATTTAATCAATGGTAACCCTGTCCACCTAGTTTCAATTCATTCAGACTTGCAGTGGTACACGAATGATTCGGAGTAATCTTAGCTAATTAAGTCCTAGGACGAGTTAATGAATAGAACTTATTAGGACCTTTGGTTTAACTACTGATGTACAGTTTTAGGTGAAGAAGTTAAAATGTAGAGAAGCTCGATTGGCTAAGGAACCAGTAGTGAATGTATTAGGTTTCCGGCCACTATGGCCCTACAACCGCAAGGGTATTAGGAAAGCATTGAGGATAGTTAGTCTGTTCCTATGCCTTAGCTATTACTATACATGCTTAATTGGAGTAAGAAGATGTTAGGTTACGAGATGTTTGCTTGTCCTTATGATATGATTGCTCTCTATGAACTTTATTCTATGCAACGGTTGTCCATGTTATGATTTAGTTGAGAACATGAACAGCAAATTTAACCAAGATTAAGTCAGAGCGGGGAAAGACGATGTTATTTATGACTCGCGAATCTCCCACTGGTGGAGGCCGAGTTAATGATTGTAATGACCGGCGAAATCTCGCCACTGGGGGAGGCCAATTAATGCCATATGTATGGCTTCCGCGAATTCTCCCACTGGGTGAGCCGAGTGAATGTATTAGATTGCCGCGATAGGCAAATGATTATGTATGACTGCCGCGATAGGCAAATGACTATGTACCCCTGTCTTCCTCCCTCGTCTCCTGCCTTAATCCATGTCATGTTAAATATGAAAAGTAACGTGAATGAAGAAAAGTTTATGACTTGTGTTCTTAATTTTTGCACTCAATGTATATCTGTCAGTATGCATTCTTACTAAGCTAGTCCTTAAAGTTGAACCTTATGGTGTAGGTGAAGAAGGTTCAGGTGAGGATACTATTTTCATAGAGGAGCTTAAGCTGGTTGCTGGTGGAACTCAAAGACGTGCCGGACGGAAAGGCGATTGAATGACCCCTGGTTAATGCTCTTCTTGTTTCAGTATAATACAGATATAAATTTTAAGTTAGGAATGGATTTTTTTTATAATGTTGGCGTTGAGACTGTCTAGTTGCTTTACTGATAGTGACTGCTTTTGTATAGACTTATAAAGATCTGTTCCTTTAAGTCTTCTGCTATATTCATTCTGAATGGGTTTTGGTATTCTCGTTTGGAAGAAGTCGTTTGTGGTTAGTCTTCCGGCTGATGTCACCGGTAGATGTAGAATGTGTTTTGTCGTTTAGTCACCGGTAGATGTAGAATGTGTTTTGTCGTTTAGTCACCGGTAGATGTAGAATGTGTTTTGTCGTTTAGTCACCGGTAGATGTAGAATGTGTTTTGTCGTTTAGTCACCGGTAGATGTAGAATGTGTTTTTTGTCGTTTAGTCACCGGTAGATGTAGAATGTGTTTTGTCGTTTAGTCACCGGTAGATGTAGAATGTGTTTTGTCGTTTAGTCACCGGTAGATGTAGAATGTGTTTTGTCGTTTAGTCACCGGTAGATGTAGAATGTGTTTTGTCGTTTAGTCACCGGTAGATGTAGAATGTGTTTTGTCGTTTAGTCACCGGTAGATGTAGAATGTGTTTTGTCGTTTAGTCACCGGTAGATGTAGAATGTGTTTTGTCGTTTAGTCACCGGTAGATGTAGAATGTGTTTTGTCGTTTAGTCACCGGTAGATGTAGAATGTGTTTTGTCGTTTAGTCACCGGTAGATGTAGAATGTGTTTTGTCGTTTAGTCACCGGTAGATGTAGAATGTGTTTTGTCGTTTAGTCACCGGTAGATGTAGAATGTGTTTTGTCGTTTAGTCACCGGTAGATGTAGAATGTGTTTTGTCGTTTAGTCACCGGTAGATGTAGAATGTGTTTTGTCGTTTAGTCACCGGTAGATGTAGAATGTGTTTTGTCGTTTAGTCACCGGTAGATGTAGAATGTGTTTTGTCGTTTAGTCACCGGTAGATGTAGAATGTGTTTTGTCGTTTAGTCACCGGTAGATGTAGAATGTGTTTTGTCGTTTAGTCACCGGTAGATGTAGAATGTGTTTTGTCGTTTAGTCACCGGTAGATGTAGAATGTGTTTTGTCGTTTAGTCACCGGTAGATGTAGAATGTGTTTTGTCGTTTAGTCACCGGTAGATGTAGAATGTGTTTTGTCGTTTAGTCACCGGTAGATGTAGAATGTGTTTTGTCGTTTAGTCACCGGTAGATGTAGAATGTGTTTTGTCGTTTAGTCACCGGTAGATGTAGAATGTGTTTTGTCGTTTAGTCACCGGTAGATGTAGAATGTGTTTTGTCGTTTAGTCACCGGTAGATGTAGAATGTGTTTTGTCGTTTAGTCACCGGTAGATGTAGAATGTGTTTTGTCGTTTAGTCACCGGTAGATGTAGAATGTGTTTTGTCGTTTAGTCACCGGTAGATGTAGAATGTGTTTTGTCGTTTAGTCACCGGTAGATGTAGAATGTGTTTTGTCGTTTAGTCACCGGTAGATGTAGAATGTGTTTTGTCGTTTAGTCACCGGTAGATGTAGAATGTGTTTTGTCGTTTAGTCACCGGTAGATGTAGAATGTGTTTTGTCGTTTAGTCACCGGTAGATGTAGAATGTGTTTTGTCGTTTAGTCACCGGTAGATGTAGAATGTGTTTTGTCGTTTAGTCACCGGTAGATGTAGAATGTGTTTTGTCGTTTAGTCACCGGTAGATGTAGAATGTGTTTTGTCGTTTAGTCACCGGTAGATGTAGAATGTGTTTTGTCGTTTAGTCACCGGTAGATGTAGAATGTGTTTTGTCGTTTAGTCACCGGTAGATGTAGAATGTGTTTTGTCGTTTAGTCACCGGTAGATGTAGAATGTGTTTTGTCGTTTAGTCACCGGTAGATGTAGAATGTGTTTTGTCGTTTAGTCACCGGTAGATGTAGAATGTGTTTTGTCGTTTAGTCACCGGTAGATGTAGAATGTGTTTTGTCGTTTAGTCACCGGTAGATGTAGAATGTGTTTTGTCGTTTAGTCACCGGTAGATGTAGAATGTGTTTTGTCGTTTAGTCACCGGTAGATGTAGAATGTGTTTTGTCGTTTAGTCACCGGTAGATGTAGAATGTGTTTTGTCGTTTAGTCACCGGTAGATGTAGAATGTGTTTTGTCGTTTAGTCACCGGTAGATGTAGAATGTGTTTTGTCGTTTAGAAAAAAATATATATATATATACGCGACGTAGATGTCTGACGAGAAAAAGGTAGTGAATGCATAATAGTAAAGTCAGCAAAACGATTAATGAAATATTAGGATCCTTGACGGCACCGTGGCCGGGGTCGTTACACTTTAAATCTCAACAACAAAGGGGAAATTTCGTGGGCAACTTCAATGAGAGAGGGAAAAATCAAAAACCCTAAATCAAAACCACAAAACCCATAAAAATCTTCCACCAAAATCAACACCCATTTGTCTAGATCAAAAACTCACTCTGCTAAAGTCTAAACTTACCTTTATGATGCAAAAGAGAGAGGAAATCAGGAGAGGAGAGTGGCTGGAGCGTCGGTGGGAGGGAGAGCTTCGTGAGAGGGGGGTGGGTTCGTGAGGGAGAGGGAGGAAACGTGTGGGAGGGAGAGGGAGAGGCTACTGATCTCTCTCTCTCTCTCTCTCTCTCTCTTTCTCTCAGTATATTTTTTTTTAAAAAAAAAACAATCTAATAGTTTCTTGAAGAAGATTCATAAAATCATCTTCCTAAAATACCTTCCATTACTTTCACCAACAATTTAATTCAACTCTCTCAAATTCCCTTCACAAGTAATCCAACGCCAAAACATTTCATTGGCCATCCATTTTTTATTTTTAAACATAATTTTGCCTTTGTTGATTTTTCTTCATCCTTTTCTTTGATTTTCCCATGTTGACATTGCTTTTTGCCTTGAAAATTGACTTTATCAAACTTTCACAAAATGTTGATGATTCAACACTTTTACCACATTTTCTTTCCTTCATTTTCTTTTCTTCACTTGAATACTTCCTTCAAATCTTTCTACCATTACGTTTCATGCATAAATAATATCTCTCATTTAATACATTGTCAAGTCTAACTCTAAATTCCATGTACATTAACTAAATTGAAACGATAAAGTTTTCGGGTGTTATATTCCACTCTTTTTAATTAAAATTTTGTCCTCAAAATTTTCTTACCGCACCCTTCCAATTACACATTCGGATATTATTTTCGTAATTACATTCCTTAAGCTTGGTCTGACGAATTAAAGCCTTGATCGTTGCCAGGTGCGGTTATATTTCTGTGCCTGTAAGGATTTATTCATTCTAAATTGCACACTATAACCTTAAATCATTTCTCAGTCATTGACCCTAATCCAATTAACCATAACGCCAACCTCCGAAATCGCCTAACTGAATCTTCTATCTATATTTTCTCAACTAGAACCTCGGCAATTATCGTTTAACCCGTGTGTCTTCAATCGGTATTAATAGAAATCTTGCACCTAAACTTAAAATCTGCCCTCAAATTTCTCGATCTCGTTTCAATTAGTTTAAATCTCTCAACTTTCTCAGTCCACATGGTTCCCCATCTCTATCTTTCAAAATAACGACCATCTTAAATCCTCAAATTGTTAGTTTCATAATGCTACAGTAACCCGTAACTTATATATATATATAAACATGTCCCTCTAGCATCGCACGGGTTGTACTAAATCTCCAAACCTGACTTTTAAATTTAAGGTTTTAAACTTTTCTCTGATTAGTCAAAATATTTCGGTTTCTAAATTGATTCCCAAACTATTATCTCTAAGACCATATACCCCAAATTTTTGGCCTCGTAACTACGCTCACTAAATCCAAATTTGACTCACTGCACCCAAAACTACGCATCAAGCACTATTCAGCTTCTACGTCTCCAACTCAAATAACTCAACTATGTACTTTAACACTTAATAGTTCATACATTAATTGATTTCTATTCAATCGACTATAATTTAAACTTTCAAAATCATCAAATTTTGGCTTCTTTTTTTCAGGCTTCCCCGAACAGAATTCATTTCAAATCCTCAATTTCCTAATGAAACTATCTTTCAAATTTCCTCAATCAATGATTTTCCTTCTCTTCTTAAATAACAATAATTTTATCTAAGCTTCTTAACACCACTTGGATTGACTATTGTCTAAAGATTTAATAATTCTTGAATTGTAACTTAATCTCGTGCTTCAGTTCATCGACTTTACCCATGACCATAACGTGCTATAATCCAAATTTCACATTTTCTCTAGTAATGAATTCACATAAACTATTTCATCAATAGATTCCGAGGTCATATACTCCCTTGAGCAACCCAGGAATTTCGACAACTATTCAAATGTGGGTTTCACACCTAAAGTCCTCATATCATCGGAAATATCTTCAAAGTCTCCATGACTCCAATTGAGAGCTACAGTCGCTACTTTTCTGAGACCATGGTTCATTTATAAATTAGATCATATAATAGCTTCACACGTAAATATCTCATTTCAATTATATCATTTTATCTTCTCAACATCTAGAAACGTCTCTTCATCACAATTTATTTTAGTAGTTCCTCAAACAATGACGTTCCTATATCCATCTTTGGAGGTCAGTCTCATGTTTGTGGTTCTTAACTTGAGTTGAATCAACTATAGCCTCATAATTTAACTTATATGTTTTTCAAGCCAAAAGAATTCACAATATCTTACTTTGTTTCATTCTCTAAAATTGATACACCCTTATTGATTCGCAACCCCTTCTAACAGTTCGAAATTATAAATATCCTCAAGGAAACTAGGGCTTCCACCCTTATACCTAATAATTCATTGAGCCGACACTTCAAGTCTTTTAGGATAGGGTTGACACCTGACATTTTCCCTCCCCAATTTTCTCAAATCTCATATTCTGAATAATTACTCAATGCCACACTCACTTATCCCTCTGCGATGATCCCTTAATACAAATCCTAACTTAAATGTAAGATCATCAACTTTTTTTAACTAGCTATACCCTTTTCAACTTCTTTTCTAAGTCTCTGTCTTAACTTCTTCCACACATTTTTTTCTAAACTTTCACATCTCGGTCTCCCCCTTTTTACTATTATTATGTCTAACCCATAATGGCTGAATTTTTTTTTTTTAAATCCTTAATTCAAAATTCCTATTAGGCTTCCTCGTTAGTGAACTTCTTCTTATAATCTAAATATAAGGTATGAAGTCTGTCTTCCATCTTTACCCTCCAAGAATCCATCCTCATGAATAATGAACCCCCAACTTCTTACTTCTTCTAGAAATCTTGAATACAAGCTATTTTGTCTTATAGGGCTGAATTATAGCTGCAATGAAAGTAGATTACAAGATACTACTTCATCTCTTAACTTCTTTACTATGTTCTAAAGACTTATTTTACTACTTCTCTTTTTCCCTTATCTCGCTTACAACCACTCATTCTAAGTGTCCCAATACAATTCTCTCATTCCTAGAACAACATCATGGCTATGTTCCCGTAAGCCATTCAACATCATTACATTCTGTAGGACAAGACCCTTGGTGCCCGCCTTCCGATTCTTATTCCAAGTTAGGAGTTCTTAATAAAGTGTCCAATTTCGCTTCATTAAGTACGACCGAGGAGGACCGTCACGAAATTCTTGACCTTACTTAAACTTAAATTCTTTTGTACTCTTTTTGAAAACGTAACTTTAATGAAGTGCATAGCATCTGCCGGCGAGCCATGCAAGCACTTCAGCCAATCGCTAAACGACAAGCTTAGAGTTCACATCTTCCGGTGAGCATGAGCTTAACACGTGACCCATTAAAACTCCTCGCTCGGTGTGGGGACATCTACCATGACCACGTGCAGCCATCCTCGTGCTTTTAAACCCATCCCCGGTAGGGGACATCTACTGGGGACCACTGACTCTCTCTCTCGTGCTTCATTAACATTGACTCGTGTGAGATACTTCTTCCGGTAGAGAATTACACTACCTATACCGGTCACTAGGCGACAAAATAAGTTTCTTCTTCGATGACGTCAGCCGGAAGACAACAATTCTCCTCTTCCGATGACGTCAGCCGGAAGGCAAACTCATACAACTTCTATCACACTTCTCCTGCCGATGACGTCAGCCGGAAGACAACAATTCTCCTCTTCCGATGACGTCAGCCGGAAGACAACAATTCTCCTCTTCCGATGACGTCAGCCGGAAGGCAAACTCATACAACTTCTATCACACTTCTCCTGCCGATGACGTCAGCCGGAAGACAACAATTCTCCTCTTCCGATGACGTCAGCCGGAAGACAACAATTCTCCTCTTCCGATGACGTCAGCCGGAAGGCAAACTCATACAACTTCTATCACACTTCTCCTGCCGATGACGTCAGCCGGAAGGCAAACTCATACAACTTCTATCACACTTCTCCTGCCGATGACGTCAGCCGGAAGGCAAACTCATACAACTTCTATCACACTTCTCCTGCCGATGACGTCAGCCGGAAGGCAAACTCATACAACTTCTATCACACTTCTCCTGCCGATGACGTCAGCCGGAAGGCAAACTCATACAACTTCTATCACACTTCTCCTGCCGATGACGTCAGCCGGAAGGCAAACTCATACAACTTCTATCACACTTCTCCTGCCGATGACGTCAGCCGGAAGGCAAACTCATACAACTTCTATCACACTTCTCCTGCCGATGACGTCAGCCGGAAGGCAAACTCATACAACTTCTATCACACTTCTCCTGCCGATGACGTCAGCCGGAAGGCAAACTCATACAACTTCTATCACACTTCTCCTGCCGATGACGTCAGCCGGAAGACAACAATTCTCCTCTTCCGATGACGTCAGCCGGAAGACAACAATTCTCCTCTTCCGATGACGTCAGCCGGAAGGCAAACTCATACAACTTCTATCACACTTCTCCTGCCGATGACGTCAGCCGGAAGACAACAATTCTCCTCTTCCGATGACGTCAGCCGGAAGACAACAATTCTCCTCTTCCGATGACGTCAGCCGGAAGGCAAACTCATACAACTTCTATCACACTTCTCCTGCCGATGACGTCAGCCGGAAGACAACAATTCTCCTCTTCCGATGACGTCAGCCGGAAGACAACAATTCTCCTCTTCCGATGACGTCAGCCGGAAGGCAAACTCATACAACTTCTATCACACTTCTCCTGCCGATGACGTCAGCCGGAAGACAACAATTCTCCTCTTCCGATGACGTCAGCCGGAAGACAACAATTCTCCTCTTCCGATGACGTCAGCCGGAAGACAACAATTCTCCTCTTCCGATGACGTCAGCCGGAAGACAACAATTCTCCTCTTCCGATGACGTCAGCCGGAAGACAACAATTCTCCTCTTCCGATGACGTCAGCCGGAAGGCAAACTCATACAACTTCTATCACACTTCTCCTGCCGATGACGTCAGCCGGAAGACAACAATTCTCCTCTTCCGATGACGTCAGCCGGAAGACAACAATTCTCCTCTTCCGATGACGTCAGCCGGAAGACAACAATTCTCCTCTTCCGATGACGTCAGCCGGAAGACAACAATTCTCCTCTTCCGATGACGTCAGCCGGAAGACAACAATTCTCCTCTTCCGATGACGTCAGCCGGAAGGCAAACTCATACAACTTCTATCACACTTCTCCTGCCGATGACGTCAGCCGGAAGACAACAATTCTCCTCTTCCGATGACGTCAGCCGGAAGGCAAACTCATACAACTTCTATCACACTTCTCCTGCCGATGACGTCAGCCGGAAGGCAAACTCATACAACTTCTATCACACTTCTCCTGCCGATGACGTCAGCCGGAAGGCAAACTCATACAACTTCTATCACACTTCTCCTGCCGATGACGTCAGCCGGAAGACAACAATTCTCCTCTTCCGATGACGTCAGCCGGAAGGCAAACTCATACAACTTCTATCACACTTCTCCTGCCGATGACGTCAGCCGGAAGACAACAATTCTCCTCTTCCGATGACGTCAGCCGGAAGACAACAATTCTCCTCTTCCGATGACGTCAGCCGGAAGACAACAATTCTCCTCTTCCGATGACGTCAGCCGGAAGGCAAACTCATACAACTTCTATCACACTTCTCCTGCCGATGACGTCAGCCGGAAGACAACAATTCTCCTCTTCCGATGACGTCAGCCGGAAGGCAAACTCATACAACTTCTATCACACTTCTCCTGCCGATGACGTCAGCCGGAAGACAACAATTCTCCTCTTCCGATGACGTCAGCCGGAAGACAACAATTCTCCTCTTCCGATGACGTCAGCCGGAAGGCAAACTCATACAACTTCTATCACACTTCTCCTGCCGATGACGTCAGCCGGAAGACAACAATTCTCCTCTTCCGATGACGTCAGCCGGAAGACAACAATTCTCCTCTTCCGATGACGTCAGCCGGAAGACAACAATTCTCCTCTTCCGATGACGTCAGCCGGAAGACAACAATTCTCCTCTTCCGATGACGTCAGCCGGAAGACAACAATTCTCCTCTTCCGATGACGTCAGCCGGAAGGCAAACTCATACAACTTCTATCACACTTCTCCTGCCGATGACGTCAGCCGGAAGGCAAACTCATACAACTTCTATCACACTTCTCCTGCCGATGACGTCAGCCGGAAGACAACAATTCTCCTCTTCCGATGACGTCAGCCGGAAGACAACAATTCTCCTCTTCCGATGACGTCAGCCGGAAGACAACAATTCTCCTCTTCCGATGACGTCAGCCGGAAGACAACAATTCTCCTCTTCCGATGACGTCAGCCGGAAGACAACAATTCTCCTCTTCCGATGACGTCAGCCGGAAGACAACAATTCTCCTCTTCCGATGACGTCAGCCGGAAGGCAAACTCATACAACTTCTATCACACTTCTCCTGCCGATGACGTCAGCCGGAAGACAACAATTCTCCTCTTCCGATGACGTCAGCCGGAAGACAACAATTCTCCTCTTCCGATGACGTCAGCCGGAAGACAACAATTCTCCTCTTCCGATGACGTCAGCCGGAAGACAACAATTCTCCTCTTCCGATGACGTCAGCCGGAAGACAACAATTCTCCTCTTCCGATGACGTCAGCCGGAAGACAACAATTCTCCTCTTCCGATGACGTCAGCCGGAAGACAACAATTCTCCTCTTCCGATGACGTCAGCCGGAAGGCAAACATGATGCATAACATAAATGCACTTAATCATCGAACTAAGACAGGGGAGTACATGAGAATAACAGAACCATATCATGACATTTCATCAAACATATAGCAGACAATGTTCACTAAATCTAACTTAATCCTTTGATGTAGGGCCCTATTGGCCGGAAAACTTAAATACATTGCACTTACCTGGATTCCTTAGCAACTTGGATCACTTTCTCTTCAACTTCTTCACCTAACACATTTCACATACAGTAGTTAATAAAATCCTAAAGTTATAAATATAGGTCATACTAGAATCTAATAGCTAGAGTCATCTCCGAATCCTTAGTCTAAAGCTCTGTGCAGAATCTGAAATCCAAAATAGAACAAAGAGGTTTACTATTGATTAAATCTGAGTTAGGTTACTTAAAAAATGACTAGATTATTAGGGTTGGACATTACTACTCTCGGATTCTAAAATGTTCTAAAACGGCATGTGCCATTGATAACTCCAGGCAGATGCTGAGCTGAAAACAGAGTGATAAACTAACAGATAGCTACATTGTCTATTGCATACTCGGGTACGAACTTGCAGAGAAAATGCAGGCTGAAAATAGTCGTCAGTGAGGGAGAACGCGGTAACAGAGAGCAGGAGCTCGGGGAGAAGAAATCGCCGAGAGAAGGGGTGTCGGCTACAGTGAGGTTTAAATGAGATTTAAGGTTTCCTTTTTTTTCATTTATAATGAATCCCTCATTTAATTACAATTCTGCCACCCAACCAGTTTTACTCAACTTGTAAAAAAAAATTTTTGTTTTTTTTTGTCGTAACATCAAATTTAACTCATAAAGGTTAAATAAAAGGGTGATAAATAAAATGGTCAGAAACACCTGGCCGGAAATGGGGGTTTTGGGTTTTAAAAACCATCCACCCCTCCTTAAACAAAATTTTCGTCCTCGAAAATTGGTCGAGCGAAAAGCTTTGGATACTTGTCCAACATATCTTGCTGTAGTTCCCATGTAGTGTCTTCAATACCAGGATTCTTCCAACAAAGACTTAACAAACAAGATTTCCTATCCTTAGATTTCACTGCAGAGTCCAAAATTTGCACTGGTTTTTCTTCATACTCTAGTCGGCTCAATCTCGATTTCTGATGGCACAACAACATGCGCGGATCACGTATGAGTTCCTTAGCATAAGACACATGAAAAAACATTATGAACTTTCTCCAATGACGGGGGCAATTGCAATCTGTAAGCTGTGTTACCAATCTTTGCTCGAACAATGAATGGTCAATGAACCGGGGTAAGATCCCTTTCTTGCCAAATCTTAAGACTCCTCTAAATGGTGAAATCTTCAGGAAAACTTCATCGCCAACAGAAAAGTCAAGATTCTTTCTTTGTGGCCGATAACTCTTATGTGCGGGCATTTGTGCAGTTAACATCCTTTTCCTAATGACTGTATCTTGTCTGACATCTGTTGTAAAATCTCTGGGACCAATAACTCGCTTCACAACTCTTCCCAGTACACAGGTGACCTACCATTTACTGCCATCAAAGCTTCATATGGTGCCATTACCAATGGTTGCATGGTAAACTCTTGTGTAAACAACCCATCCAGAGGTAGGTGTCGACTCAATGTAGTATGAAGTCAAGCACACATGCTCTCAACATATCCTCGTATCTTGAATGGTCCTCTCGGATTGTCCATCTGTCTGCGGGTGAAAAGCGGCGTGCTGAAGGATAACTTTGTGCCTAAGGTACCTTGTAAACTTTTCCAGAATCGGGAGGTGAATCTAGGGCACGATCAGAGACAATAGTAAAGGATACATGTAATTCTGATAAGCTCTGAACATACAGTCAGCCAAGTTGGTCCCTTGAGAAGGTCATTTACCGTATAAAGTGGCGCTGACTTTGTCATCCTGTCATCACGACCCAAATACTATCGAGACCTTTGGTTGTCTTTGGTAATCCTACAAATCGAAATCCATGGCCAATCATTTTACCACTTCCATTCGGGAATAGGTATATGGCTGGAGGTTACTTCCGGTCGTGATGTTCTGACTTAAACTGGTTGCATCAACAAACATGACTTACAAACTTGGGCACCTCCCTTTAATGTTGGCCACAATTAATGTAACCTTAAATCTCGATACATCTTGTGCTACCAGGATGCACAGAGAAGGAAGATGAATGAGCTATCGGGCAAGATTAATCACGCAACTCCTTGTCATTTGGAAATGTTAAATCGGTTCCTGAATTTCAAAATACTATAATGAGAGACGAAATCAAGGGAGGGGAAGTGGATCTTTTAACTTAACTCATCCTACTATTTTTCTCCTCTGCATCCACCTGCTGAGCCATCTTGATCTTATCAAAATGTTGGTTGGATGGTTAGAGTGGGGGGGGGGAAGTAGCAAGTAGACTCGACAGCTCAGGAACTATCTCCAATCCAAACTTTGAAAACCCATCCTAGAGGTCGTTATGGACATGGTTGACACCACGGGTCGCATTGTTGTTGACATTCTGCTTAAAGCATCGGCTACAGCATTAGCCTTACCTGGGTGGATAATAATCTCGAAGTCATAATCCTTTACAAATTCTAAACCAACGTCTCGTCTCATGTTAATTACTTTGAGTGAAAAGAATGTTCAAGCTCTTTATGTGTCAGAAAATACTTCACACTGCCGCCCATACAGATAGTGTCTCCAAATTTTTAATGCAAAGAAACAGCAGCTAATTCCAAACGGGGTTGGGGTAATTCTGCTCATGACATCTTTAGTGCTAGAAGATATGCTACAATTTCCACTTGCATTAAAACCACACCCTAAAACCAACTTTGGATTGCAGCAATAGACACTGAACTTCCTTCTTCAGTTGGGAGAGTTAATAGCGGGGCTGTCGTTAACTTCTGTTCAATGATTGGAAGCTATCTTCACAAGCTTCGGTCCAAAAGTACTTGAGGTCCTCTGGTTAAATTGGTCAAAGGTTTAGCTATCATAGAGATCCTTAAGAAATTTCATAGTAGCCAGCCCGACCAAGGAACTTCGAACTTCACTGACATTCTTTGGCTGTGGCCAATCCTTAACGGCCTGACCTGGTTGGATTACTGATATGCACTCACGCAGAAATCGAAATGGACATGACCTAAAAAGTTGACCTTATCCATCCAAAATTCACATTTGGACAATTTGGCATAAAGCTGCTGCTGTTTTAGGTTGATATACTATTCTCAAATGTTCTGCATGGTCGGTTTCAGTCTGTGAGTATATTGAACATGTATCTATAAAACAATACAAACTTTCCAGGTACTCACCGACTACTCAGGTCAATCAGTCCATTTGAAAGCGGCAGGCGCATTAGTCGTCCAACTGACATCACAAGGAAACTGCATATGTCGTAGCGGGTTTGAAGCGGTCTTTGTGTATATCTATTCCTTAACCTTCAGGTAATAACCGAACGTAAGTCAATCTTTGAGAATACCTTAGCTCCTTGTAGTTGGTCAAACAGGTCATCTATGGGGTAAAGGATATTTATTCTTGACTGTCAACTTATTCAGTTCTCTGTAGTCTATACACATTCTAAAGAACCGTCTTTCTTTTTAACGAAAAGGACAGGTGCACCCCAGGGAGAACTACTAGAACGTATAAATCCCTTGTCAACTAATTCCTGTAGTTGGACCTTTAATTCTTTCAACTCAACAGGTGCCATTCGATAAGGGTTCTTAGACAGGTAAGGCCTGGGGTATGTATCAATCACAAATTCTATCTCTCCTTATCGGGTGGTAGACTGTCCCGGTAAGTAGTACAAGAATGCTCAGGAAACCTAGTACGGTAGGAATATCTTGTAGTTCCGCCTTATTCTTCACTCGGACATCCATTAGGGTGGCTAGATAACTCAAGAACCATTTCAGTAACGTTGAGTCGCTAGTAGTGAGGAATATGATTGGTATTTATATCTTTGGATGGTAATAGCTTGGAAGGTATAACGATTCTCCATTTTGGGGCGGAAATCAACTAGGCCACCTACAACTAATCGTGGCATAATGCCTAAATAACAATCCATTCCTAAAATTTAATCTCATATCTGCATGTCAATCAGTAATCAGTTACCTATAGATACTTATCTCTCTAAGGACCAAAACATCACCCTTCAACATTTGCTCAGAATGTAAAGACTTCCTGATGGTACCATAACTCTATACGGTTACACACAACTGGCGAAAGTTCTAACTTATGTTTACACACAACCCTTGGGTGCTATGGAATGAGTGGTTGGCTCCCGTATCAATAAGGTATAAGCAGAAAAACCACAAACCATAATGGTACCTGCTACCGACGGTGTGTGGTTCAACATCTTATCCTCCATATAGATAGACTCTTGGTGCAACTCTACTTCGAATTAGGGGTTGATGGAACGGGCAGTCTCTTGCTATGTGTCAACCTTGTTTTTTTTTTTTTTTTTTTTTTTTTTTTTTTTTTTTTTTTTTTTTTTTTTTTTTTTTTTTTTTTTTTCTTCTTTTTTTTTTTTTTTTTTTTCGTCTTTTTTTTTTTTTCTTTTTTTTTTTTTTTTTTTTTTTTTTTTTTTTTTTTTTTTTTTTTTTTTTTTCGTCGCATCTATAGACCGGCAGAGTGCAGCGTGCACTCCCCATGGGATTCTTGCCAGTTGGAACATAGGGGGAGCCGAAGGTCGCTTTCCTCTTCCTTGGTCATCACTTGATTGAAGGATCTCTTAACACCTTGCTGTTGTTGTTGCTGGTTTCTGTTCGGTTGGGGTTGCCATCCTGTTTATGCCGTGTGGTGGTGGTGAGTCTCCTTAGTGAACTTCCTTGGCTGTTCACGCTGTGCATAAGCTGTCATTCGAATCCCCAATTCCAGGCCTTAGCCGTCACTTCGCCATACGGATATTTTGTGTATGAGTCTTTACTTTCACTACAACTCGGGATTCAGTCCTTGAACAAATTGGTAAAATTTGTTTATTCATTCTCAACCAGTCGGGGAGGCAAACCGTGACCCAAAGCATCGAAGGTGATTATAATCCGTCACGGATCCAGTTTGCCGAAGGTTCATGAATTCTTTCTTCTTGCCGGCCTGAACGGTCCTATTGAAGTACTTGTCAAAGAAGGCAGTCTTAATACATATCCCAAGTCATAGTCTCTGCATTAACAGTGCTGGAGAGAATCCACCAATGCCTTGCATTCAGGCTCAAAATGATAAGACATCAAGGGACTTATCCCTTCATCAACTTTCGCATACTTAAACATGTCTCTGACTTTTCGGATCCATTTCCTCGCATAAAGGGGTCAGAAGAACACTTGGCATGAATGTCGGGGGTTCTGAAGACTGTCGGAGCGCTCACCCCAGCATGAGTTACATTAGAGTGGGAGTCCCAAGCTCTTCTCTAGTAATCACTAGTTGCTTATTGCTGTGATGGCGATAACTAATTCTATTAGCTGAGCAACGGTGGTACTATCCCGGGTATTCCCTCTGTGACCTACCTTACCATCTTGAGATTCTAAGCAATAATAGAAACCATCTGTAACAGAATGACATCAAGAATCGCAACACTTCCGTTGTTGGAGAGTACTCAAGTGGCAATCTGGGCTGGGAGGCCGTCTACAGACACGATTTTGAACTGGAGCAGCTCTGATTAACCCATATTGTAACGACCCGAGGAGGACCGTCACGAAATTCTTGACCTTACTTAAACTTAAATTCATTTTTGTACTCTTTTTGAAAACGTAACTTTAATGAAGTGCATAGCATCTGCCGGCGAGCCATGCAAGCATTTCAGCCAATCGCTAAACGACAAGGCTTAGAGTTTAATCTTCCGGTGAGCATGAGCTTAACACGGTGACCCATTAAAACTCGCTCGGTGGTGGACATATACGATGAACCAACGTGCAGCTCTCGTGTCATTAAACCGCCATCCGGGTGGGGACATTACTGGTGGACACGTGACTCTCTCGGCTTCATTAAATTTACTCGTGTGATATACTTCTTCCGTAGAGAATTACATTACCTATACCGGTCATAGGCGACAAAAATAACGTTTTCTTCTTCCGATGACGTCAGCCGGAAGACAACAATTCTCCTCTTCCGATGACGTCAGCCGGAAGACAACAATTCTCCTCTTCCGATGACGTCAGCCGGAAGACAACAATTCTCCTCTTCCGATGACGTCAGCCGGAAGACAACAATTCTCCTCTTCCGATGACGTCAGCCGGAAGACAACAATTCTCCTCTTCCGATGACGTCAGCCGGAAGGCAAACTATACAACTTCTATCACACTTCTCCTGCCGATGACGTCAGCCGGAAGACAACAATTCTCCTCTTCCGATGACGTCAGCCGGAAGACAACAATTCTCCTCTTCCGATGACGTCAGCCGGAAGACAACAATTCTCCTCTTCCGATGACGTCAGCCGGAAGACAACAATTCTCCTCTTCCGATGACGTCAGCCGGAAGACAACAATTCTCCTCTTCCGATGACGTCAGCCGGAAGACAACAATTCTCCTCTTCCGATGACGTCAGCCGGAAGACAACAATTCTCCTCTTCCGATGACGTCAGCCGGAAGACAACAATTCTCCTCTTCCGATGACGTCAGCCGGAAGACAACAATTCTCCTCTTCCGATGACGTCAGCCGGAAGACAACAATTCTCCTCTTCCGATGACGTCAGCCGGAAGACAACAATTCTCCTCTTCCGATGACGTCAGCCGGAAGACAACAATTCTCCTCTTCCGATGACGTCAGCCGGAAGACAACAATTCTCCTCTTCCGATGACGTCAGCCGGAAGACAACAATTCTCCTCTTCCGATGACGTCAGCCGGAAGACAACAATTCTCCTCTTCCGATGACGTCAGCCGGAAGACAACAATTCTCCTCTTCCGATGACGTCAGCCGGAAGACAACAATTCTCCTCTTCCGATGACGTCAGCCGGAAGACAACAATTCTCCTCTTCCGATGACGTCAGCCGGAAGACAACAATTCTCCTCTTCCGATGACGTCAGCCGGAAGACAACAATTCTCCTCTTCCGATGACGTCAGCCGGAAGACAACAATTCTCCTCTTCCGATGACGTCAGCCGGAAGACAACAATTCTCCTCTTCCGATGACGTCAGCCGGAAGACAACAATTCTCCTCTTCCGATGACGTCAGCCGGAAGACAACAATTCTCCTCTTCCGATGACGTCAGCCGGAAGACAACAATTCTCCTCTTCCGATGACGTCAGCCGGAAGACAACAATTCTCCTCTTCCGATGACGTCAGCCGGAAGACAACAATTCTCCTCTTCCGATGACGTCAGCCGGAAGACAACAATTCTCCTCTTCCGATGACGTCAGCCGGAAGACAACAATTCTCCTCTTCCGATGACGTCAGCCGGAAGACAACAATTCTCCTCTTCCGATGACGTCAGCCGGAAGACAACAATTCTCCTCTTCCGATGACGTCAGCCGGAAGACAACAATTCTCCTCTTCCGATGACGTCAGCCGGAAGACAACAATTCTCCTCTTCCGATGACGTCAGCCGGAAGACAACAATTCTCCTCTTCCGATGACGTCAGCCGGAAGACAACAATTCTCCTCTTCCGATGACGTCAGCCGGAAGACAACAATTCTCCTCTTCCGATGACGTCAGCCGGAAGACAACAATTCTCCTCTTCCGATGACGTCAGCCGGAAGACAACAATTCTCCTCTTCCGATGACGTCAGCCGGAAGACAACAATTCTCCTCTTCCGATGACGTCAGCCGGAAGACAACAATTCTCCTCTTCCGATGACGTCAGCCGGAAGACAACAATTCTCCTCTTCCGATGACGTCAGCCGGAAGACAACAATTGTTCCCCAATAATCATCATTCTAGACATGCTCTATCATCATTCCTTCATATTCATATCTTCATGTTCATTATGTGGTTTAAGGGGAGCGAGGATTTGTGCCGGTAAAGGGGGTTCGACAGTGAGTTTGATCATGGTCCCTACTGCGGGTCGTATTCATATGTACGTAACTGCGACTGTGACATACGCCGAACCACCCCCAACCCTCACTTACCACGTTGCATAAGTTTTATCTCTTCCCTTATCATGAGAAAAACATATGCAAACATTTGCAATGATTGAGAAGTAAAACATGATGCATAACATAAATGCACTTAATCATCGAACTAAGACAGGGGAGTACATGAGAATAACAGAACCATATCCATCGACATTTCATCAAAACATTTAATAGCAGAACACATGCGTTCACTAATCTAACTTAATCCTTTGATGTAGGGCCCTATTGGCCGGAAAATTAATACATTCACTTACCTGGATTCCTTAGGCAACTTGATCACTTTCTCTTCAACTTCTTCACCTAAACGTTTTCACAGTACAGTAGTTACATAAAAGCCAAAAGTTCTAATCATAGGTCATCTAGAATATAATAAGTAGAGTTCATCTCCGAATCCTTAGTCTAAAGCTCTGTGCAGAATCTGAAATCCAAAATAGAACAAAGAGGTTTACAGTGATTAAATCTTGAGTTAGGTTACTTAAAAATGACTAGAATCTGATTCGGGTTGACATTACACTTCTCGGATTTAAAATGTTCTAAAACGCATGGCCATTGATAAACTCCAAGTTCAGCTGCTGAGCTGAAAACAGAGATGATAATAATAACAGCTGCTTACATTGTATTGCATACCTCTGGGTACGAACTTGCAGAGAAAGTTTTACAGGCTGAAAATAGTAGTCATGTGAGGAGACGCGGTAACACGCGAGCAGGAGCTCGGGAGAGAAGAAATCGCCGAGAGAAGGGGTGTCGGCTACAGTGAGGTTAAAATGAGATTTAGGTTCCTTTTTCTATTTATACTTAATCCATCATCTTATATTTACAATTTGCACCCAACCTAGTTTATCAACATTGTAATAAATTTGTCTTAACATCAAATTTAAATCATAAAGTGAAATAAAAGGGTGATAAATAAAATGGTCAGAAATCACCTGGCCGAAATGTCGGGTGTTACAATAACATTGATCTGCACTATTCCTCATCTCTAACATTGATGCTTTACGTTTGATTTCGATACATTTACACTCGACGTGAAGTTCCCAACCTTTTCATTAATTGTCCATAAAACCTAGTGACGTGCTTGTTAGGCCAGTGTTACTAGATCACACACCCTGGCACAACAATTTTTAATGTTCACTGTTCAAACAACTTGTCTCTTTTTTGCAGGTTTTGATTTCATCATGGACTTCACTGAGAAGCGACTAGGGCGTGTTCTTGTGTGTTTTTTTTATTCTTAATTTCCGTTTCGTTTAGGTGATTGTTTATGGATTTTTGTTTCTTTCTGTTTTAGAACCATGCTTAGTTTGTTATGTTGTGTTGGAAAAAATTAATTTACATTAGCAAATGGATAAGAAAATGAGTGCTAAAATGAATTCTTATGTTAGTTTAAGTTTTGCTTCATTATTGTGTTGTTTTGGTATTTTCCCCAGTTGTGTTTTGTTTGTGTATTTGTTTGGCCACTCTTTTTTATATGTCTTAGTTTTGTAACACCCATAGAATGTACCCTTCTTTAACCGTAAAATTTTTTCATTTTCATTTTGTCTTAATTTCTTTCCTCTACTTTATTAGAAACCTTATGCGGAATTTAACTATGGTTGAAATCGGAACTGAACGTACTTAAAATGAACCTTAATGCATTTAAAACAAATCTTTAATTAAAACTTAAAAGAAAACCTTTAAAAGAAACTTTCAATTAAATTAACAAGTGGGAGGGCAGAATTGGAACCTGTCTCAATGAAACAGCGCG